>JACGCK010000326.1:0-40741 GCA_014925825.1 Pholiota molesta
AGGCAATCCATCGAGGCTTTAGAGGCGTCGGCACATGGGCTGCACACAGACCGTTAATTTACCGAAAGACGCGGATCGTTGGGAAGGTGCATACTCAATGAACTTGGAACTGACATGGCGTCCCTATGGAGCTTGTAAAATGACTCCACGAACGGAACGAAACTGGGGAATACGCACGGAGAACTGTTCTTTGTAGTTGAGAGGCTTTATGTTGTCCTCTGGCGCCGAAATGGGCTCGGATTTGCCAGTTCCTTGAGACATGGATGAGCTTTCGTAGGCTAGGATTTGTTAGCCAGTTTGGTGCTGCTGACGCCACAGGGGATTGTGGGGAAGCAGTGTCAGTATGGGAGGAACCTGGGAGGAACAGTAAATGATGGCACGGAATGTAATGAGTGCTGACAAATCAGCAGATACTTAGCCGAACGCCGGAGATATGCGGGAAGCGCCTGTCCAAATCTAATCTCTCGTCATAACATGCGGATTCCTACATGCAATGAACGGATTTTTTCAAGATTTTTTGACGGCGATCCAATAATAATTCTGGATATAGTGCATGCGTTAACCTCATTTCCGGATGATGATGATCTTGGCTGTTGGAGCCTGAGGATGTCGTAAAAAAATCCATGTCATTCAACTTACCATAGGGAGGTTTTTACAAGTCAGTAACCAGAATTGGCAAGGTTTTTGGAGGTGTCAAACAGACAGAGTGATCTACATAAACACAGTCTACGTATAAGTTACACGAGCCCTATTAAGAAATGTGAATGATTATGAGGATGTACTCTAGTAAACAAGATAGGTATCATCAATCTAGAATCTACTAAGATAATAAAGGACGGATAATGTAGCTTGAGCTTCTAGATCTACGTCCAAACACGATATGTCTATGGCTCTAGCATCTACATAAATAGTAAGCAATAAATATGATCTTGGTTTCACATAAGATACTTTTGTAATAGGTTATGGAATGATTGAAGAGGACTTCTTATGCCCCGTCATTAACGGTACATTGGTCCTTTGAGACTTGCAACCGTCGATATTTGTCGTTCTCGGGTATACATACTCGACATGATGGGACTCGCCGGAGGGATAACTGGACTCGGGAGCTGATCAAGCGTGGACGTCCTATGAGATGTCCGTGGCGAATTTGATTCCACATCCGCGTCCTTGTTTCGGCCCTTCCACGCATTGAACATAGGGGCAAGTATATAGGCGGCGAAGGGCAGGATGCTAAACGCTCCGATGACCGAGAGTCCGATTTGGGTCTGGCTGGACTCTTGTAACCAAATGTATATCAAAATTTGGGCGAGGATGGACCAAGCCCCAGTGATAAAGCAAAACAGCCCTATATTGAGAATCGTTGAGTATGTTTCACTACTGTCAAATGAAGGATCGGAGAAAGTGCTTACAATGCCAGAAGACCCATTGCCATAGAGCACCAATGCCGTAGGTTCGCATGACACCCTCTTGTTCCAAGGTCGTTCTGCCTCCAATTGGAACATCTGGGTCTCGCGAAGATTTATATGGAACGTCCCCAAGGCGGTCGAGGAGGATGAAGCAGCTCATGCAAGAGCTAATGTTGAGGAATATGGAGGCGTAACTAAGGAGCTCGAGGGCAATGATCATGCCCTGAGAGTTCTGACGACTGCTGTCGAAGTTCGCGGTGTTCTTCAGAAAGAGCAACAACAACGTTGCGGTAACCGTCAAAAATCCCGACTAACGGTAGAAGTTTAGTGATGTCATTTGACAAAACTCGACGAACGGCACATACAATAGCTGCACTGCTTTGACAAGTACTGAGCCATCCTTGTTGGATGTATTCAACCGTCTGCGGGAGTTTGTCTGCAACGTTATAAAGGGCATTAATGTGGCATGCTCGGCGAAACCACGAGACGGACATACAGTCTAGAGCAGTCGTTTTGCGACTCATTGTTTGAATAATGAGATAGATGGTGAAGAGAATTTATTAGGAGAAGTTATTAGCTTTAGAAGTTAGTTGAGGAGAGAATGGAGTGTAAGACGAAGTTGAAGCTTCATTTATACGACTACATACAAATGGCAAGGGTTGGATGTTCGTAGAAGTCTGCAGTTTTGAATTGATCGCCTGTATTGGATCGCTGCACAGTCATGCAACGTTTTGTAAATTAAAGAGTGTTGCTGAGCGCCTGCAGCCCAGTTAGTTCTTACACTAAACCGAATAGGACAGACAGTCAGAGAGAGGTTCGCCATTAAGAGTTGCCTCGTTCACTCACACATGCTGAGGCGGAGCATCGTGATTCCCCCATCACTGATAACCCTTAGAAGATAGTGTGATGGCCATTTCTGAATCACAATAAGTCTCTTAGTATCAGGCCACAAGTTTTGAAAACGCACTGAACATGGGCAATGTCGGGCTCAGGCAATCTTTCAGTAGCATAGCTTGAGCATAGCCTATTCATCTCCGAGAGGTAACGGCATAACCCGCTCAGGAAGGAATAGTTCGAGCCCCAAAATCAGGTATCATGGCCTATATCGGAGCCAGGATGACAGCCTGCGGCAGGCTATCATGATCAGCACGCACAGTACCTCGCGAGTCCATCCTATCGGCGTTGGTATCACATTAATGAAGTAGTGAAGAGGCTGTGAGCAGAGAACGATGAAGATCGGTGAGGTGTTCAAAAAATTTGAATGTCTTGATTCAGACTCTTGTTCAAACAAAGGCTTCCGTATCCCATCTCCGTCCCAAGAAGCAATCCAGAGAAAAACTTTTTCGTAGTGAAGAGCAAAGCTTAGAGTTGATTCGGAGACCTGGTGTGTAGTGTAGTGGACGTTTCAAGGATGATTTAGTAGAAGAAGATTCCTGTCAATCACACTGGGGATTCGTGGGAAATAGGATTGATCTGCCAGCACTAACCGGTGACCGGAACGACTCTTCCTGACCAGCGTCCAAATATTATACCCAACCTATACACTTACCGGAGATCTCGAGAGAATGCTAGAAGGGCCACGAGCATCTCTTGACCTTACCCATGTCATATGTATGTGGCTTTCAACACAGGCAGAATCATGACAGAACATTTATCACAGCGATATCTCGATTGCAGACGATGATTCATCGTACTTTTCGCTCGCCCTGGCGCTCATAACACTGAGTCCGATCCTTTTAATGGTACGAATAGGCGTACATCTTACATATCTAACCAATAATTAATCTAAGCAGGCGTCCTACGCAGCCCTAGCCGTCCAAACCCGAGAATTTCTCGTGATAACTATGTGGGCAGGTCAATTTGCGGGGGAGCTGTTAAATTGGGTCATCAAGCGCATTATCAAGCAGGAGAGGCCAATAGGCACGTAACTTGAGCTATGAAAAGACTCTTCTCTCTAATTTCTTGATTTATAGAAAGCATTGGAAACGGATATGGCTTCCCTTCCTCGCATAGCCAATACATGGCGTACTTCACATCTTTCTTATTATGCCACCTATACTCCCGGCATCGGTTCTCCTCTACAGGATATCCAGCACTTGATTTTCTCTTTCGTATGACGGTCTACGCTGCACTTCTTACATGGACGGGTCTTGTAGCCTATTCACGGTGCGAAAACAGCCCATTATCCGGTGAAGACGTGAACTGAATTCCTTGTGACTAGGTATTACCTGGGATACCACAACGCAAATCAAATATTTTGGGGACTAGTGATAGGTGCAAGCCTAGGGATTTCATTATATCTCTTCGTCGAGGCGATACCCAACAAATACCCAACGTCACGGCTCGGAAAAGCAAAAATCATGTTCTTGAACAGCTCTATCGCCGTGTGGCTCCAAATACGTGACGGGTGGAATGTCTGGGCAGATGGTGGACGTGAAACTGAATGGCTTCGATGGAGAGAGGAATGGAAGCGGCGGCAGGGTTTGAAAGTGGAAAAGAGACGATGATCATTCCTGAGGTCAGTTATTCGCCGATTGTCTTCTATTCGGACTCATGACCATGACGTTTCAGCGATACTTTTTATTTATCAAGCCACCAGATATCTGTATTCATCTACTAAACTCATTTATATGTGCAGCTTAGGCAGCCTGTAGCCAAACTCTGTATTTCCTGAGTGACTGGTGTTGATCTAGGCGCGTAATTCATGCAGTGACCAGTCTCTCTCACACGCACACAGGTGGAAGAAATATGGGTAATTATATAGCGTCCATGGAGTTGAGCTGATGAAGCAAAGTCTATTCTGGAGCCCAATATAGTTTGTTGTCAAGGGATGTCAGCCAGCATGTCAATATTCTGTAGGCCCAATGCTTCTCTTTATGCTCTGTTGGTGCATTCTGACCCTGAACCATGTTAAGCTTCCAGAGACGGCGACTCTGGGCTGACTTGAATGGTCAACGATTGGTCCGGAATAGCTTAAATCCCTGGAAAAAGGAAAGAGCGCACATGCCACATATGGCCAAAGATGGTCAACGGCCCCGGTCTCCTCAGCAATTCTGCATTCTATCGGGAACGTCGTCATTATGAAGTCATAGCCAGGTCATTCTAGGTTATTCTTCGCAGACCCAATTTGAAATTGAATAGCAGCGGCGCCCAAGATTGGAGAAATTGCCGCATATAAGACACATAGGCCAACCGTTTTGCCTTGCTACAAGCTTCCCGACGGAAGTGCATCTTCCACCCATCTTTGTCTTCGACGACGCACTCGATTTCCGACATGCCCTATTTTGACCTTCAGCCTCAGGTCCATTCCGTAAGTACATGCTGCTTTGCTCTTCATTCATACCCATTGTCTTTCATTGAACCGTCGTATCTAGGGCGTAGCGCCAGGATGTATCATCGAGGAAGCAGCTATCACTGGTGCTCCGAAAACGAGGCCCAAACAAACTATATGCATTGGAACGCCTAAGCTACCGGCGGATGGCTGCCAGAGACCCTACATTCTATCTGCAGGTATGTGGGATCACTTCGCCTAGGAAACTCGGATCCACCGCTGACAAGGGGTGAAACATTGCTTTGTTTTGCAGAGTCGAGCCAAGATATCATGCAGCATAGGAACGCACTGTGAGTCCTTTCGCTGATATTAAGTCTTTAACATTTCTGATATTTAATCATTCCTGATAGTCAAAGAATCTCGAAAGCGTTTGCTTAGTAGATGAGCTCAGAACTTGAATGTTCCTCGAGCGCGAAGACCAACGATATCACCCTTCCATCTACGCGTTGTTGATCCCGTAAATCACTCCGATCGGAGAACAGATAGATACGTGCACCATATTCCTTTGATGCATCATGATTCCTTCCTTGCCTCGTCTCTGTTTTCACTCTGCTCGCACCCTTGTTATCTATGTAAAATAAAATATTGTATGATCAAGTCTCAAACTAAATATGTATCGTGATTTATTAGAAGTTGTATTATCGATAAGTATGTAGAATGTACAATAGTGCATAACGACGAATGTCACCATCTTGTTCGGTTCATTAAGCTGTACTTCTATTCTCCTTTGTCTTTAGTGTGTAGAAAAGATCTCAAGCACGCTCGCTCCTGTTTGAGCTGTGCAATGATCCACTATCGTATGTAGCCAGGCCTCCTGCAGCATAAACATCATGCTGCTGTCTAGATGCAAACTGTAGCCCGCCCGTCGCGCCCGTTGCGCGCCCGTGTTCGCAATGCGCGCCAGCGCTGGTATCGCATCTGATCGAGGTGCCCGCCGAGTTCACGGCGGGAGCGCGACGCATGTCAGCCCGGCCGCTCACGACAAACTTGCCCTGCTTTACGGCGTTTGATGTCGTCGATCCGGATACTTGATATCCAGCTTCATACCCTTCGTCTTTAGCAGTAGCGTCGTCATTACTGCTCCGATCGCCCCAGGATTATCAAAACCCATCACACGCTCCCAATACTCTACATCCGGATCCCAATCCTCATCCTCCTCACCCGACGCCTCGCCGGCTTCCTCCCATGCCTCAATCATCTTGTCTTTGAAGCAACACTGCGCGAGGTCGATGATAAAGGGCGTCTGTGCGCGTTCGTCTACCACCACGTTGCGTGGTCCACAATCCTGCATGATGACGCCGCGCCTGTTGATGTCATGCGCGGCGTCGACGGCGGATTGCACTATGGCTGGCCACGTCTCCGGGTCTGCAGGGGCCAGCGGCGAGGTGGGCAGGTCCCATAGATTATACCCAGGGATGAGTTCCAGAAGGACGCCCTTGACCTCGAAGTAACGCGCCGTTTGTGATTCTGGAGGCGCGTCGGCGCTCCGCGGCGCGAAGCACACGTGAGCGTACATCCGCGGTATTGACCTGCCCTGGAGGTCGCCCAGCCGCGCGTACGCCTCGGTCTCGCAGTCGAAGTGATCATTGCACGCCTGCCACAGGGCCGCCTCATACTTCGCGCTGCCTTCCGGGGTGCCGTCGTGGAGGTGCGACGCTTTCGGGGCGATGAGTGCGGTCTTCTTTTCCTCCTCTAGCTCGTGAAGGAAAGGGCCCATCTTTCCTTGTCGCACGAATGACTGGAATACCGCTTCGTCTGCCGCCGTGTGGGGCGCGTGCTCGCGCCGGATGTTGCGAAGATCTGTGCCGAACCGACGGTCGTAGAGCTTGAGGACTGCGCGGATGTTGGCGCCTGACTCGGTGTGGATAGTGACATCCATCACGGGGGACATGGTAATGTCGAACGTTTTGGAGATGACTGCCGTACATGACTGGGAGAAGGGCAGATCGCAGCAGCTCCTAAGGACTTGTAGCTGGAGGGACTTCCCTGCCTGGTATGGCACAGGAGTGGCGTTGCTGGACCTGAGTGGCATAATACTGGTAAGCGTAGATCATTGGTAAATCTGTCTGGCTTCACCTACATGTCCGTGTCACAGATGCCGACAGAACAACGAGTTGATATACAGCCAAGAAAGCATATGATCAGTAAAAGACGGCATAAGTTCGCCTCGGAACTCGAATTTTCCTAGAGCCTGAACCCAACGCTATCACCCTTCCATCTATGGGTTGTTTTTCAATTCCGTAAAGCACTCCAATAAGAGAATAGATAGATACGTGCACCATGGTCCATTATATCCTTTTGCTTGAGTGTCTATTAGAAAAGCTCTCAAGAGATCAAGCGCGCTCCTGTTTGAACTTTGCAATGATCAACATCATATGTTGCCAGGCCTCCTCCTGCAGCGTAAACAGTGTGCTGCTGTCTCCAGATGCAAATTGCATAGCTACTCGGCCAAAACACATGAATGCATGTAATCTGATATGCTTTAGATTTCACGAACAAATACATTGACAACGGTTTCTACATGTTTATGGGCAAGCCTGCTGATGGCCAAGGGTTTGTATCAGTGACCCATATGCCCACCGGACTTGGAAGAACACCAACATATGTAGCTTCAGAAGAATGAGTTTCGATTCATGATGTGTATGATAACAATTGATATGCATGCTCAAATGACGGTGGAATAAAATAAGGACAGAAGTAAAGTAGAACGTTATAATAATTTATTCCAAAGAAAGCGATCCAATCACCTCCAGGCTCTGCCAAGGACCCAAAACACTCTCATCGACGCCCAACACTCAAGCGCCCGTAAGCCCGCCCGTCGCGCCCGTGTTCGCAATGCGCGCCAGCGCATCCGCGGTCGTATCACAGGTGATCGAGGTGCCCGCTGAGTTCACGAGCGGGAGCGCGACGCACGTCAGCCCGCCCGCGCAGCCGGTCGTGACGAACTTGCCCGCGACGCACTGCGCGAAGCCGCCGTTCACGCACGCGGTCTCGCCGTCCGTGCAGCTCGCGCCCGCGGTGAGCGTCGCGAACTTCTTGTTCAGCGCCTGCGCGGCCTGCCCGTTGGAGAGCGCGAAGCTGGAGGCGGGGGCGGCGGCGGCGAGGGCGGCGGGAGAGGCTGCGGCAGAGGAGGCTGCGGCGGGGGTGGCTGCGGCGGGAGAGGCTGCAGCGGCGGCGGAGGTGCCAGTAAGCCCGCCCGTCGCGCCCGTGTTCGCAATGCGCGCCAGCGCATCCGCGGTGGTATCACAAGTGATCGAGGTGCCCGCCGAGTTCACGAGCGGGAGCGCGACGCACGTCAGCCCGCCCGCGCAGCCGGTCGTGACGAACTTGCCCGCAACGCACTGCGCGAAGCCGCCGTTCACGCACGCGGTCTCGCCGTCCGTGCAGCTCGAGCCCGCGGTCAGGGTCGCGAACTTCTTGTTCAGCGCCTGCGCGGCCTGGCCGTTGGAGAGCGCGAAACCGGAGGCGGGGGCGGCAGGGGCAGGGGCGGCGGGGGATGCGGCGGCGGGGGATGCGGCGGGGGAGGCTGCAGCGGTGGCGGCTGCGGCGGAGGTGGCAGCAGCCTTGGTGGCGCTAGCCGCAGGAGCAGCGGCGCCTGAGCTGGCTGAACCTCCCGGAGCATTAGGGTTGGTCGTGATATCGCTGAGCTGCGTGCCATCAGCGATGGGGCCTTGGGGGTTAGCGGGGCAGGAGCCAAGTGGGTTCAAAGGCGTGGTCTGGCCGAAGGGGATGGTGCCCGGCTGGCCGAGCGTCGCGCCGTTCGCGAACTTGTTCTGGTTGGAGCCGACGAACTGGCACTGGAAGAGGCCGTTGAGCTCTGCGTTCTGCGGCGCCTTCTGGCAGTACGGGACGGCGACGGAGTTGGGCTATAAATAGGGCGAGTTATTATCAGATTTAATTGCGATGTCAATGTTGGACAATGTGCATGGACGTACGCTGTTCCTGGGCTGTTGGGCGAAGATCTGGGAGAGCGCGATCATCTCGGTGCTCTTCAGCTGCTTGCTCAGGGTCATGAGCCCATCGGCGGCATCCTGTTGGTCGCAGTCTCCGGCTGCAGCGAGCAAGGTGGTGAAAGCAGTGATTGAGAGCGGATTGCATTGTGATCCTCCGCCGGCGGCGAGCTAAAAAGAAAAAAAAAATGAGCCAAATCCCATGGGATAATGGACCGAGGACATACACAAGCCGTTTCCCACTTGGCAGTAGAGTCGGCGATAACTTGAGCAATGCGCTTCTCCAACAAAGGAGCCGCGTTAACAGAGGCAGCGATGGCGACCAGGCCGAGGAAAGCAGTGGAGAGTTGAACCATGACGAAAAAAGGTGGCTTTTGGAATAAGTTGAACGTTGAAAGAAGATATAAAAGAGCAGCAAAAGTGGACGCTGAACGTGACACCGGGAGCGAGTTACTGGGCCTGAGCAGATAGTTCGCAGCGCCGGGCTGGAGAAGTTGAAAAAAGAGAAGAAAGGGAGGGAATGGAGCTTGAGAGGGAAGGATGCTCCACCTCCCTTATATACCCTTTCCTTTCTCGGTGCCCGGGAACAATGCAGGCCCATTTTGCGTTACGATCAAAAAGCACTTGTGGCATTTGCGCGTACAAAGGTGTTTGTGCGAATTTTCGCGTCGGATTATGGAAAAACAAAGCACGGAGCCAGGCGGATCGTGATCGAGTCGGATCTCCCAGGTTACCACCGTACTTGTTCGTTGACTAGGCCCTCCTCGACCCAAGCCAACGACCAGCGTAATGCATCGCTGCTCGTTTGAGAGGCGTTCGCAAAGGAGATTTGTGTGTGGACGGCCCCAAAAACCCCACATGATAGATTGCCGGATGGGCGATGGTCGTCGGAGCGGAGTTATTTTAGTCCTCCGTCGTCTTCTCGGTTGCCTTCGCAACAGGGCCAATTAGCTTCAACTTGGGCTTGTGGCTCATTTCCTCGATTTATTTGGGCCAACATGAACATGGAATATGGAAGACGCATGGAAGACGCATGACTGCCAGCGCTACTATTACCTGTCAGACTTCAGTTCACGAACTTGTGCATCATTAGTGGCTCCTGGATGCTCACTCATCCATGCGTGCTCATCACATCGTTCGCTTCTCGCTTTTGCGGCGTCGCAACTTGAATCACGGCGCACGCAGACGAGAAATATAGCGCTAATAATTCATCAAACGACCGCATCCAGGCCATGATACTCATGAAGACTGTTAGGTCACCGCATCATGACGAGCTGAAAAATCAGGTGGAACAGTTTACATACCAACAGCGACTGGGGTTGATCATCCTGATAGTGATGCATGAGCCTGCACTGAGCCAGCTTTCTTTGGGGGTGCGTTTCATATGGCCTAGAATATTGTGATGAAGAGTGAGCACATAACCAAGGCCAAGCAAGGCCAGGCCAAGACGTTGCACGCGAGGTTGAAGGAAGGTGCTCAGGCTTGTGTGGCGAGGACGGGTCGACGTTCGCTTTGTTTTTGGGCTACCGTAACATCAACTCAGCTCAACATGAATGTGCATACTCTGAATCAGCCAGCGTCAAAAGGCAGTACATAGTACAAGGCATCTGTGAGTAAAAATGAAGTCCGCAGCATCGTCATGCAAAAGCTATGTAAGAACAAATGGTTAATTACGATTCCAGCTCCTGGATCCCTTGAATACAAGAGAGGAACTAGATATTACGATCAGCTACTAATACTCAGTAGATTATCAGAGAAGAAGAAAAATCGAAACACGAGATGAAGATAAAAAATCATGGTATGATCGTGAGGAGATCCGAGATGTATGTAGTAAGTAGATGGATGTTAGCAACAGCAACAGTAAGCACCAAGTAAATCAGGAAGACATTCGCACAACACCAAAAGAGAAAAGGGGAAAGAAATCCAGGAGAACGAGAAAAACTACAACAGATGGGAAACGAACGAAATCGGGGGGAGGGTAACGCGGAGTAAGGAGGTCGGTCGTCCGGTGTCCGGAAACCATGCATGCAGCAAGCAAGCATCTTGGCTCTGGCCGACAAGAAACGCCAACAGATCAATCCTCGACAAGCCTGCCAAGCACGAAGAAAAAAGGAATCACACCCGAAAGCCCGCCACGATCGTCGGCGACGCCTCGCCCCCACCGCCGCCCTGCGCCTCCAGCCGGAACCACAGCGGGAGCAGCTTCCATATCCGCTCCCTCTCGCGCGCCGCCCACGCCTCCAGCGCCCTTGCACACGCCTTGCACTCCGAGAACTCCGCGCTCTTCAGCTGCCCGAGCTCCTCCGCGACGTACAGCGGGTCCCCGCACCCGCGCTCGCGGTCGAAGAGGTAGTGCTGCGTCGCCAGGTCCACGAGCTCCGTGAAGTCCTTCCGGCACGCCGCGGCGGACACGCACACGCCGTGCGGGTCCCGGGCCTTGCGCGGCGAGGAGGCCATGGAGTGCCCGAGCCCGCCGCCGAGCGCGCTGCTGCCCGGCGGGTGCCGGATGTACTGCCCGCTGCCCATGCTCTGGATGAGCGTGGTGACGGTGTGCTGGCTCGCCTCTTTGCCGAGGAAGAGCCGCTGCATGTCGTGCGGCAGCAGCGGGGAGGGTGGGGGCGAGCGGTGGAGAGGGTCGTCCTCTGTAGGCTCGAATATTTGGGCGACGGAATAGCGCGAGAGATCGTAGAATGCGGCGGGGAGAAGGGAGGGTGCGTTTACCTCGCGTGCGAGGTTTATTACAGTCTGAAAAAGTGGATCAGTGAACTTGAGTTTGAGCGCTGTTGAAGACACAATCCCATTGCGACGACATTCAGTCCATGTTGAGACGAGAACAATCCTCTACAGAGCGAAGCACCCAAATGGACGGCTTCACGCCGCTTGAACGTCGTGCAAATTCGTCCACAGATGCCGTCCAGACATTTGAACGACATGGAGACGAGAACAATCCTCCACAGAGCGTCCAGGCTCAACAAGCACCCAATTGACGGCTTCACGCCGCAGATGCCTTGGACGTTGTACAAGTTCGTCCACAAATGCCATCCAGAGATTTGAACAAAATGGGATAGTGGCCGCAAAGAAAGACACGTACAAAGGGGTGTGGGTATCGTGTAGGATTGCCTTCCATCTCAAAGCTCCTCGCAAGGTCTTCTCTCGCATCCCATGTCTTGAGGTCCGACGGCCACGCCTGACTCAGGTGGGCTAATGCTTTGGCACGAAGGGAGTCGATGAGGTATTTCGTAGACAAACGTAGAATGCCCGACACGACGCGGAAATCATCCTCGTCATTATTGCCAAATGTTCTGCACCAAAAAAATAAAAGATAAGCGACTGGACCCTTCCCATCGGATTCAAAGCGCAAAAACACCCACGGGCCATCATACAGTGCCGTCAGTAGATTGCCCACGTCCTCCGCGGAGTCATAGAGGTACACGACAGGCACCTTGCGCGACGCCGTCGTCTTGCCGCCATGCACGAGCATGGTGCTCTCGACCCGCGTCGCCTCGGGGTGCGACAGCGTCACCATATCATGGAAGACCAGCGAGTGGCGCGCCAGCTGCGACATGTGCACGCAGAACAGCGTGTCCTCCGCGCGACAGATGACACTCCCGTCGTCGAACCACAGATCAGGGTGCCGCTTCACCGTCGCCCCCGTCTGTGTGTCGACCAGCGTCGCCCCGCCGCTACCGCCGCTGTCGGCGGCGGCGGACCCTGCGGGGCTGTAGGCGAGATCAGTGAGCCGCGTCTCGGGCGGGCTAGCGGCGAGCAGGACGAGGCTCTCCTCGGAGATGCCGTGGCGCACGGAGAGGCGCGAGCTGATGCTGGACACGGTGCCTCCTGCGGCCATCATCATGGACGACGCCGACGCCTGGCTGTCGTCGGAGGGGGTGGGGGAGTGGCGTGGGGTCTTGAGGCGGCGTGCGCCAGCGAGAGTGGAGGGGGACGGGGGGAGAGGCGGGGGTGTCGCTGGGGCGGGTGCGGGAGAGGTGGAAGGTGTCGTCGGCGGGGCCCCCATCGCCAGCTCCATTCGGGGGTATGGCTGCAATTTGAAATCTTTGCGATGCTTGCAATTGGTGCGCGAGGACAAGGGGCCTTGTTTGATCGCCCGCCCTGATGGACCCATTCGTCAATCTTATCTTATCTTATCTACTCTATAGGTGCAGACACGACGGCCACCGCCGCC
Source organism: Pholiota molesta (assembly GCA_014925825.1). Lineage (NCBI taxonomy): Eukaryota > Fungi > Basidiomycota > Agaricomycetes > Agaricales > Strophariaceae > Pholiota > Pholiota molesta. The sequence goes on from JACGCK010000326.1 coordinate 12,871, forward strand.
GCCTCAGCTTCCATCTTATCTCCCAGCGTCTCCAACAGCTCCTTCAGCTCCTCAGCCTCGCGCACAAGCTGCCGCACATCCCGCGTCTCGGGCGGCGGCTCCTTCCAGCTCAGCCTCTCCACCGCCTCTTTCGAGACCTGCGCCCACGTCTTGCCCTCCTTCGCCAGCTCGTCCACCAGCTCGTCCTTGATCCGCCTGCAGGCACCGACGCCGTCGTATCCGAAGCTCGTGTACACCTGCACCAGCGATGCGCCGGCTTTCGCGTAGTCTAGGGCATCCTTTCCGGTGGAAATGCCGCCGCAACCGATTATGGGTATGGAGGAAGGTAGGTTTACGCGCAACGTCTTGAGTGCTTGCAGGGAGAATGGCTTGATAGGTGGTCCTGAAAGTCCGCCGACCTCGTTTTTATTGGCTATATGAAGAGTGTCATCAACGTCCTCAATTCGCTGAGATGCCTACTCACGACTAATGAGCGACTTGGGTCTTTGAATCGTGGTGTTGCTGACAATCACGCCGTCTATGTGGCTTTTCCTGATAACGTCCGCCATCTCGACAAGCTGCGCCTCGTCGAGGTCCGGTGCAATCTTCAGCACCACCTTGGGCTTCTTCCCCGTCAAACTCGAGGGCAGAAGCTCGTCTCTCGCCTTCGTCACGCCGGAGAGCAGCTTCTCGAGCACGTCCTTATTCTGTAGTCCTCTATCAAAGTCAGATAAATTAATATATCATACAAGGATCGCACACAGCATACACCCACCTCAGACCAGGGGTATTAGGGCTCGACACGTTCACCACCAGCACATCCGAATACGGCCCAAACGTGCGCACGCCCGACACGAAATCGTCGATGGAGTCCGCAGGCGACTCTTTGTTTTTGCCGAGGTTCACTGCGAGGATGGCGTCGTCCCGGAGCGCTGCGCGGTCGGTTGGGCTTCTGAATGAGGGGATGCGGGAGCGCAGGTGCGCGAGGACGGCCGTGGCGCCTTGGGAGGGGAATCCGTAACGGTTGATCACCGCGCCGTCTTCTTCTAGTCGGAACATGCGGGGGCGGGGGTTTCCAGGCTGCGGACATATGATTTTCTAGTTAGAAATATTTGACTGTGGTGTTGGGTGATTGGAACGCACTTGTGGTTTCGGTGTTACGCTGCCAATCTCCACCCAGCTGAAACCGAGGTTGAAGAGCCCTAGTGTATCCATTCAGCACGCATATGAGATGAAAACACCGTTGAACGAGCTCTACCATCGATGCCCTCGCCGTCTTTGTCGAATCCAGCAGCTAAGCCAATAGGATTGGACACTTCCTCGCCCCACACCTACACAATCCACCAAAATAAACGCGCAGTCAGCCGAACACATCCCTTCCAAAACAACCAAACGAATCAGCCCAAGCACCAAAACATCAAACCCACCTCACACTTCAGCCGTCCATCATCCGGCACCCCATCCCGCGGCGCCAAGCCAGACTTCAGCACCTTCACCGCGAGCTTGTGCCCCGTCTCCGCGTCGAGCGTGTGCCGCAGCAGCGGCGTCAGCACGTACCGGTGCAGCGCGCTGCGCGCGTCGAGGTAGTAGACCGCGAAGAGGCCGGCGGAGACGAGCGCGGCGGCGGTGTACGCGGCGGTGCGGAGGGGGCGCGCGGGGGGCGGCGTGGATTGGGTGAAGAGGCGCCGCGTGGAGGGCTTGGAGAGGCGCAGCGCGTGCCTAGGGTGCAGGAGGGGCATCCTGGGGGTGGTGACGGTGGTCGTCGGTGGTTAGTGATGGGCAAGTGATGGGTGTTGGTGCTGAGCTCGACGCCGTCGACGTTATTTGGCTTTTTATTTAGTTCTAAAGGTTTTGTCGCCTGCCGCTACTTGTCCGCTACTCAAATTCCTTGGCTCAACCCAAGCTCAAACATTTCCTCAACACGTACTGTGCTCAAACTGTGCTTATAACCTGGCCTGACAAATATATCGCTATCAGCACCTGGGCGATATCCTAGCTTTACCTCTGTGACTTTGTGGGGTCGCTGGTCAAACGGTGGTGTTGTGAACTCAACCTTCTAAAGTTCGTATACCTTGTAGCATGATCCCGATGGATTCGCATCCAACTGCATCGGCAGCGACTAGTCTTCCCTTCGACGTTCTACAGGAGATATTCTTCCACTGCCTTCCTGACTCTCCTCTCGATGAAGCTCAGCCGAACACCAAGATCGCGCCGATGTTGCTCTGCCATGTGTGTTCCTCCTGGCGAACAACCGCTCTTGAAAGCCCAGGACTTTGGACGTACCTCTACTACCGACTACCCCTGCTATGGTACTGGGATAATGGGACCGCACCGCCCATCGCTTGGGACTCGAAAATCTTCCTACGCGATAAGGAATGCTTGAGATGGTGGAGACGAAATCAGGGCTCGAAGGCGCCTTTCATACGCCTCGAATGCTACCAGCCGAAAAAGGTGACTAGTACCCAGTCCCAGGAGCTCCATTTGACGCACGAGGACATGACCCAGTTCTTTGCCGAATACCTGTCCTCAGCACAATATCTCGACATCCCTGACTTCGCCTTGTATGTGCCCCAACAAAAATCCACCAGTAGCTCTGAGGTTTCATACTCCAACCTCCAGTCCCTAGCAACAAGTTACCCAGAAAGCGACGAACGCATCGTTTGGCCACCTCTCCCGGCATTCGGTCTCACATTGAAACCTATCTCTCTATTTGACATTTTCCCAAACCTACGACGTCTGCGCCTACATCGTTGCAGACCAAACCAGACTTAACGACAGGTTTCGCTCGCTGGTCTGGGTTAACTCATCTCGCACTACATAACATGTCCATGCATCCCGATGTCTGGTTTTGCCTTATCCGTGGAGTGCCAAATCTCCAATGGGGCTATTTCGAAATGCTCCTGCATTCGACGGCCGAGACAGATCCACCCATGTTTACCCTTCCCTATCTTGACACCCTTTCTGTAGCGCTCGACTGCGACATCAGAGAGGGCGACCGGTTCAGCCAACTGTTCACAAACCTCCATCTCCCCGCCCTACGTGATCTCTCCATCTACACCGACGCAGACCGCCCTGAGAACCTCCCCGGCGCCGCCATGAAGATCAACGCCGCCCTAAAATGCGCACCGGCCGTCAGAAAGCTCACCCTCGCATTCGTGCTCCTTCGATACGTTGGCAAACACACCGTTCGAAACACGAATTGGGACGCGGTCGACAAGCTCCCAGTGGTCGCGCCGGATCTCGCGCATCTGGTGCTCGACATGTGCAACGTGTGCAGGGACTTCGAGTTCGAGTATCGGGTGACGCTGTCGCGCAGGCTGGGGTATCTGACGCAGCTCTTGCGACCGAGGTGCTGGTTGGATCTGGACAGCCCTGCAAGCGCCCTTCGCAAGATCTCGGTTGTGGTAATGAACCCTTCTAGGGAGGGTGAATGGGTAGAGGGTGCTATTCGAGGTGCATTGGAGCTGGAGGAAGCAGGGCATGATGAGGAAACGAACGTCGTGCTGGAGATTATCCCTGAAGATGAAAGGGGGCTTGCACCGTACGCCGAGGGCTACAAGACATGGGGTTGCTCATTTTAGTGTACTGCAAAGTAGAAGACTTGTCTGTTATGTGAGAATGATTGTATCCAATAGCATCGGGTGATTTGTTTCTTGTGCATGTTTTTACATATGAAGGGCCGACGTGCCGTCGGCTTAGCACCTTGCTGAAAGTTCGCGTCATCAATGGATGATGCATAAGCATCAAGGCCGTGAATGATGATGCGATTAGATCAAGTTCGATTCAGAGCATCTCTGAATCTGCGACTGCTGGCTCTCTCTGCCCCTGATGCCCTCGTCGTAGCGCTGTTGGTGTACGAACTTAACGCAATTGCTGCTCTGTTTCAGGACGGAATCCTCGCATCATAGAAGAAGGTTGAAAGCAGAACATACTGTGAGCTACAATACTTATAGGTACAATCCATTCGTTGCGGCTAAGACACAAGACACCCACTATCAGCATTCCAAATTTAGACGTTTGTTTACATGTATTTGATCGGGCAGGATTTTATTGCCTTTTCTGTACCACCCCCAGGAAATCGAGCATCCTGCGCTAAAGTGGGGTGTGTACATGTTTGTACCTTGTTTGCATCTATGTAATTTCGACAGTGGGGGACCTTTGCTTTCAGCAAGGTGACCGGTTAGTGGTGGGTGTTGGATTTTGCAACCTCATACCCAATTTAAACTTATACTTACCTCGTTGCCATGTTGGTTGTGCGAGCCCGCGGGTCAGGACTCGGGGCCAGGAATACTGGCCTTGAGTCCAGTTTTTTGAGCCTCGCACCTTCTCATGAGCCACAGATGTGTTGTTAGGGAATGCTGAGTGAAATGAGGCTCTGAGAGGTAACATGGTAGGGTTAGGCAAGATGGAAAAGCCAGGTATATATTTGCTTGCAGTATCTATCATCCTCTTTTATTGCAAGCATCGCATTTGTTGTAGCACCCATTCAGAGTGGTACAGTTGAAATTCCAGGAAATTATTGACGAGGGTCAAGCAAGGGTCAAGAGGGCTGAATTGAATTAATCCAAAATTAATTTTCTTTCTTCCTTTCTCTCTTCTTTTTCCTTCTAAGCCTATTTACATATAATAAGCTGTTGAGTAGGTCAGTCATCCCACGGTATGTACTATAATTCAAAATGAAAATGCTTTGGTCTTAGACGCAAGCGGCAAGCGCAATCGAAGCGTGATGAAAAGTACTTACGCCGCGCGCGGTGACGATGGTGTGCCACTGACCACCATCGTCCAGAAGTCCATGGCCCATTGCAATTGTCCTCCTTTGTCGCCGCGGGGCCACTATAAAATGCTGTTCCTTTGCTCCTACAATCCCCCCAATCTTCCCCCCTAATCCTATTCTTCGCTCTCGATTCCACATCGCCTCATCGTCAATCATCACAACCATTTCTTCAGTCCCCTTTACTATCATGCCATATCTTCGTCCTCTGGATTTTACTATGGCTGGTCTTCCACAGTATACGGCACCCTCCCCATCAACATGCTATCCCTCCCCAAAATACTCTGACCCTCCGTCTCCAGTCACAAAATCAACCCAGAAACCACCAACACGCCCGAAGCCGGCTCGATATCTTTTGCTGGACAATGAATATGATCTCTTCAGTCCTCGAAATTGGGCCAAGGATGGCTTCGAGCTCTATCCTGATGAGGTCCATGCTACCATGGCCGAGCTTCGGAATTCAGTCGTCTGTGCCAAGGTTTTCGGCCTGCAATATTTCACTGAATCTGTGCCATCACGGGCATGCATCGATAAATTTTTGGAGAGAACCGAATTCTACAATTCAGAAAAAAAACGATGGCGAGAGATACCCGCGGTCTGCATGGACATGTGCCAACTCATTCGACCTATGCGCGTCTTAATCGACACTATAATGGAGCATTTTGGCTATGCTACCACTCGCCCCGTCGTGGACTCTTTCCGCATCCCTGCAGATTGTCTGGAGTTTGACCAACCACACCGAAAACCTGACTGTGTATACCTGACAACACCATTGAAGAGGATACCCCATATGATGGCTCTTGGGGTCTCGGGGTCAAATTTTGGCCCTCTTCCGTCGGTTTTAAAATCAGGACCTTCGTATGCGGCATGCATCTCCCCGGTCGAGCTGAAAATAGATGAAGAATGTGATTATACGAGTGATTTGATCCAATTGGCAGTCTATGCTCGGTGAGCTTGCCCCAAACTCTGCCTATCTTTATCTTCAACCGTGCTGACATCTCTGACCTAGCCAATGCTTCATGCGTCAGCACAATCGACGTTGCGTCTATGCGCTGCTGATTACCGAGAGCACCGTGACGCTCTACATGTTCGACCGCAGCGGCGTCTGCCGCTCGTGCCCCATCGACATCCACAAGCGCGCTGCCGACTTCGTGCGGCTGCTCCTCGGCGTGTGGTCGCCCGACGACACCGTCGTCGGCTTCGACACGACCATCTCCTGGGATCAAGACGAGCGCGGCCTGTGGCGGCGGCACATCGCCGGCCGCAACGAGGACGACGAGCCCTGCCGCTACCCGCTCGCGGAGCCGGCCCCGGTCTGCGAGCGCTGGTCCATCGAAGGCCGCGGGACGGTGTGCTGGGCGGCGACGGACGCGGACGGGGAGCGCGTGCTCATCAAGGACCAGTGGCGCGACGCGGGCAAGCGGCCGGAGTGGGAGTTCCTGGACGCGGCGCGCGGGATGTCTGGTGTCTGCCAGGTGATCCACGGGGGGGATGGTGCATTGGTCTCGATGCTGCGGGGGATCACGATCCCGGAGTATCAGAGGCCGTTTTTTGTGGACCGACAGTTAGTGATGCGCAGGCTCGGGCCTGGAAGCCCAAAAAAAAAGCCCGGGCTACCAAGCCCGCTCAGGCCGGGCCAAGCCGGGCCTGTGTGCGGGCTTGAGCCGGCCTAGGGCCTGGCTCAGGATTTTAGAAAGCCCAAGCCCACGGCCCAAGCCCGGGCTTTCGGGAAGTTCAAGCGGAGCTTGAATCTGCTCACCCACCCGCCCTCTCAACACTCCGCCATCCACCTCTCCCCCCTCGACCTTTCCTCAACCACGGACAACCACGGGCGCATGACTCAGCGACACGACGACGACGACACGACGAAGGAAAGGGAGGAGAGAGCAAGGGGAGACCCGGGAGCGGGAGACCCACAAGGTACGCCCCCTATGCCGTCCGCCCTCACTCGCCGCTAACCACCACGCCTTCCCACAGCCTCTATGACGCGACAGTGCAACGAGGCGACAGTGCAACGACGCGATGATGCAACAACGCGACGGCGCAACTAGGCGATCACAACCCCCCCACAGCACGACGACGACGCACCACAGCCGCCCCGATCCGCTACTGGTCCGATAGGCGTGCAACATCACCCGCACACGACGGCCACGACCCCGCATCGCCCGCCACGTCGTCCCGCGGCGCACGACACGAAAACGACGGCCCCCCACTACATCGTCCCGCGGTGCCCGTACACCCCGCGCGTGCCACGTCACCCGCGATGTCGTGCCGCGGCGCCCTCACACGATGACAGCGCCGTTTGCACACGACGGCCACGACCCCGCACCGCCCGCCACGTTGTCCCGCGGCGCACGACGCGACGACGGCCCCCGCCAACTACATCGTCCCGTGCTGCGCGTACACCCGCGCGTGCCACGTCACCCGCGATGGCTGTGCGCGTCTATCGATATCGCGGGAGCTCAAAACCATGTGCGCTGCTTGCAAGGCTCGACACCTCGGGTGCTCGAGCTCATGTGTGTTAGTTGGCGCTGTGCACGTCGGTGCCGCAGGAGGTTATGTCAGGCACTCGATGCCATGGGGGATCCATGCAGGGCGGATCTGCGAGTGCTATGGGTGCCTAGGACCCACCATACCGTCTTTACGCGCAAAGGGTACTGCACATATTGCAGTCTCTGCGGCGTGAAGACGCTTAGGTGGGATCCCTGGCAGGGTTCCAAAAATAGACCCAAAGCCCGGGCTTAGGCCCAAGCCAGGCCGGGCCAAGCCCTATCGCGGGCTTTGGGCTTGGCCTATGATTTGGTGAGGCCCAAGCCTTATAAGCCGAGCCCAAGCCCGGGCTTTTTTGCAAAGCCTGAGCCTTCACAACACTACCGACAGTTCTCTCGGCTGGTGCTGAAGCATTATGGCTCGTGTAATATCTCCAGGTTCAAGGGCCACAAAGGCCTCTTATGTGGATTCCGGGATGCTATTGCTGGTGAGTTGGTCTCTTTTCTCTCTTTGACTTCAGCGCCTAATATTAGTGACAGTCAGAGTTAACTTTTTTGAGTGATTCTGAGTCCGATTCTTGTCCTGATTCTGTTCAAGAATCGGGATGAATCCAACATGCCAGAATCGTGGGAGAATTGAGAATCGCGAAGCGGCTCAGGAGCCGCTTCGCCTCAAGAATCACGATTTTGAATCGCCGCATAAATAACCAACAACAACACGCCGTGCATCCATGTAACCCTATAGTCCTCTGATACATTCAAGCCTCTTGTACTGTTTCTCTCAAATGGCATGGATAAACAGCGCCTCTATTCCAACTCCCTGGGGCACCTTCTCCACTCGCTCTCTTCTTTGGATCTCAACTTGATCTGTTACCTCCTGCTACCTCTTTGACAACATGTCTATGAAGCCTGCTCGCAAGCCAACTGCCAAAGCTGCCAAGTTGAAAGCTGAAGCTACTCAGGAAAAGCCCGGAAAAGCGACGCAGAAGAACAGGAAAAGCACTATCCTCGATCTTCCCCTCGACAGCGATGACGATGAAAAGCCTACAGTTGTTGACATTGTATTGCTTGAGTGAGTTTTTCCGTTATTCAGACCCTCTTTTATGAGTTGATTCTGACTTTCTCCGTCGTCTCCCAGCTGGAAAGATCCCGACCTAACCTGGGCCCTTATCAATACCATCAACGACGATGCAGAAATCAAGCAAGGCCTTTTCCCTTCTCCTGGGAACGACACTCGATTTGGAAAGGGCAAGCCAAAATCTGACCATCATTGGGCCATTGCATCTTCGCTCTTCAGGGATCACCCCAAGTACAAGGAGACCTTTTCTCGTGCGACTACACCTGCTCAGAAGGCAACATGGGCTACAAAGATCAAGAACCGATTATCTGCGTGAGTTCTAGTATCTCAACATACATATATTCTTCGTTCTGACAAAGTGACAAGTTTGGTCAAATCCTGCCGTGGATATACTGAGGAGATGGGCGAAACGGGGGCTGGGATCACTCGTGAAGATGAGATCGACATGTCTCTGACAAATAGCTTTACAACCAAGTGGGGTATGTCGTAGCTCTCCTCTGTTCACTGCAGTAAATTTAACCCATTCTACTAGGTATCATTCAGCAAACCTTCCCCTGGTACTGGGTTCTCAAGTCGCTCATCTCGGAGCGGCCCAACATCTCCCCTGTTGGTCTTGGGAACAATTCGTCCGGATTTGATGTCGACATGCTCTCTCAAGAGCAGACTCCCCAGCCTGTTGACACTGATGAGGACTCAGCTTCGGAGTCTATCGAAAATGCCGATGCTGACCAACACTCCGACAACGATGTCAAACCGGAGCTCGACAAGCCAAAGCAAGGGCGCAAATGCACAGCCGCGAAGCCTGCTACTTCGACCACCGTACCCGTTCCAAAGAAAGTCAAGAACACTCACGAGAAGTTCACCGAGATCGCTCTCAAGGAGGAAGAGACCACACAGAAGCTGCTCGATATCAAGAAGGAGAAGCAGGCTCACGACAACGCCGTTGCTATCGCCTCCATTCAGGCTAAGGCTGGGGTAAAGATGCGACGTGCTGAACTCCAAATGCAGCTGCTTGCACGACGAGAAGAGCAAAAGTTCCAGCTTGAACTTGCCCGGATTCAAAATGCCTCCTCTGGTTCTAGTAGCTCATCGCCATTCCCTTTCCCTTCCTTTAATGATGCTAACTTTTCTTCCGATGGTCCTCTTTCTTCGTACACCAACTACTCTGATATGTAGACTGATTGAAACCTTTTGATTTTATGTATGATTTTTCGCTCGTGTCCCCAACTTCTTGCCTTTGTTTTATCTGATGAATTCTGTAATGCAATGCCTCTTCTTGTAATATGATCCATTCGAAACATATATAGTGTTCTGTCATCTCACCGTTCACATTATTGTCATCAGGATTAAATTATCATACGAAATGCTACATCAAATTAAGAACGAGACTGATTAAGCCTATGGTAAAATAAGCGGCGCTTTAGCTTCTCGCGACATGCCTTAGCAGCTTCGAGGCGCACTCGTGAAGAACGAGAGTATCCAAGATGCGGGCGGTGCACAGGTCCGATATCTTCATCATCACCAGCAATATCATCCAAACCTTCCACGATAAACGGATCAATCCATTCTTCCTCAAAATGACCAGCTTCTTGACGCTCATGTTCTTCGCACTGAAGAGCAAATGAATGGACACCGATACAGGCTGCAATCCAGTATGTGGCAATGACATGGCGACGGCGGCTGGTGATATGGATACGGAGGTTTTTGAGGGAATGGAAGTGACCCTTGAGGTAACCTATCGCATGTTCAGAGCGAATTCGAACCATCGAAACGTGGTTGTTGAATACTGCATTTTCTTCGATATCGCGATCTGGCTTCTTGTACGGCGCAACAATCCATGTATTAATCTAGATAGGAAGTAAGATTCGAGGAAATTATATAAAGACAGCTCAAAGAACTTACCGGATATGCAGAATCAGCCCATACCCACTCGCCGTCCTCGAGAAGAGTGTCATGTTCTTGTGCGAGCCTGGTGTCCTCCCATGCAGTAGAGTCATGGGTGCTTCCGACATGACCATAGCTGAAGTCGATGATGCGGAGGTTGGGTAGCGATACAACCTAGGAAACGAATTGAACAGATAACGAAGTAAAGTGGATTGAATTCACATACCTGGACATTTAACGAATATCGGCATTTGCGATCGAAGTAGCTCTCGCCAAACCAGGTGGGTTTATCAGCAAGAGGCACCAATGTACCATCAACCATGCACCATCCACCTCTCCAAGCCTTGCAAGAATGACTTTCGACCCACTCTTTGGCTTCTTCCTTCTCCTCAGGTGTTGGAAACCGTACAGCTTCATCCATGAACGATGGCCGGAGTAAAGCTGTCAAGACCCGGCGTGTAGCAAGAACAACAGTTCCCTTTGCGACACCCGCCCAGTTCGCGACAGCCTGCAAGCTGGCCGCATTCCCATCATGACCAAAGCGATAGAGAGCGATTGCGAGTTGTTCGTCGACTGGCATCTGGGAATTATTGGAGTTGTTGGTAAATACCTCATCGTCGGCAATCTTGGCAACAAGGGCATCGAATGTTGGAGGTGTAACACGAAGGGCAAGGCGAAATTGATCTTCACGAGCACTCTTCAAGACGGTAAGGACATGGTGAAGGTAAGAAGGACCACGGGGAAGTGTGTCACGATCCATTTCATACCGCGAGGCATACATGCCAACCATCTGCTCTTGCACCCATCGACGGATCCGCGCACTGCGTTGGCCATGGTATTCCTCGTCTAGATCCTCCATGTCTTCATTCAGGTTGTCCAACCCCTGCTCGAGAATCGCTATGTCGCTATCTTCAGACTGAATAGACTCGGAGTTGTCTGAGTCTATGTCCCCCAAGTCCAATGAACGCCTGCCACTGATGTCGGTTGCGCTGCTGATGCTGGATGCCGACCAGTGTGTCGTTGCAGGTTGAAACCAGTCAGCACCTTGCAGGAAGTTGGCAGAACCTCCAGATGAATCAGACGATGAGCTTCCATCAGAGGAAGAGCTGTCCGAGTTGGCACTGAATGTCCCAGAAAGGTCGTTGAATGGTCCTGGAGCTGAATGAACCTGAAGTCCACTGGTGTAGAGGAGTTCCTTGAGTCGAAGGATACGGCGCGACCTCTGCTGTTTGCGCATGTTGTTGTACTTATTGTAGAGGGTGTAACTTTTGACAAGCTGCTTGACTCTCGCAGCTCGTCGAGGAAGGAGTACCATGATATGATGTAGAGGTGAATTAGAGAGGGGTGTTGAGGATGGGCTATGAAGTTGGGGGTGGACAACAGCTCATAGCAGTCTGTGGCCACTGCGCCACGGCCAGTCTCACAACCTTGTCTACCCATATGAATGTATAAAACCATGAACATGAAACCCATACAAAATAGGCCTAATAATCATTACGGTCAAAGCTGAATGTATGATTCAGCTTTGATTATCGAGTAACATTCATCAATAATCAAGCTTGAATCATCTACTGAATCACGCTGTGAATCGCCCCGAATCGCTTACTCTGACTGTCACTATTTTGCGAGCAGGTCATCAAAGGCTGTGGAATACCGGGATCCTCCATGGCGATGTCAATATGGAGAATATCCTCTTGACATCGCAACATGCTCCTCCTGGTGGACGGGGCATCCTCATCAATCTCGACTTGGCGATGTGGCTCGAAGGCCGCGTTGATAACTCCGCCCCAAATTTCCACAACCAGGTTTGCAGCTCGCTTTATTCTTTGCTATTTCTCCCTCGCTCATCAAAATTGTAGGGCACCCGGGCATACATGTCGCTCAATGTCCTCGCATCGCACCACACCCCCGAGCGAGCTTCTCCCGCGATCATCTGGATGATCTCGAATCCTTTTACTACCTCCTCCGCCACATCTGCGCGACATTCACTGGCCCCGGCGAGCAGCTCCCGAAACCGGACTTCATCAAGGCCTGGGAGCAGCCCGACACCGCCGCCGCCGCCAAAATGGGGTCCCTCCAGTGCGCCGACGCGGAGCCGCCGACGGCGTACTTCGGGCCCGCCTTCGCGGCCCTCCTCGAGAAGCTCCGCGCGTTCATCGCGCACGCGGCGGGGCGCAAGCGCGACCGCGACCGCGAGAACCTGTGCCGCGAATGGTATCGGGCGCCCGTGCCGACGACGTGGCGCGCGCTGCGCGCTGCGGCGGCGGCGGACTACGCGGCGGTGCTGCGGCTCTTTGACGACGCGCTGTGTGAGGTGCAGGGGGCGGTGGAGGACCCGGATTGGGAGGCGGCGGCGGACCGCGGCGCGCGGGTGCTGGCGCTGGCGGATGGCATGCCGCTGCCCGCGGGGGTGTGCACTGCGGGTGGGGTTGGTCCACGGGGGAGGTGTCGGGGTGTGTGGGTGGTAGGAAGAGGGGTAGAGAGGAGGAGGAGGGTGGCAAGGAGGAGAGTCTGCCGTCCAAAAGGCTCAGGATGTATCCTCCGGCCCTCCGGTGACACTGGGGATGTTATTTTAGATTTCTTTGTACTACTTAGTTTCAGGATTTATTTTTTCCTTTGAGTAATTGTTTATGTTGTAGAAAGATAGGAAAAGTATAAGATATCATTGCTGCTCTAGAAATTGTAATGCTGCACGTGTGTTCGAGAACTTGAAAGGAATGATGAGCACATGAGAGGCTACATTTAGCTTGCAATATTTCTATCCCTGTACATCGTCTTCTACTCTGTGTATTTTATGTACTTGTCATTGCGACAGGTTAATTGACGTGTCATTGAAATGAATTGAGCTTCAGAATCATACCGTTATGCAAGGAACATCCCAGTAGGAAATCTTGGACGGCTCAGTTTTTCGAGAACAATTGAACCAAAATTCAACTGATGTTATTTCTCTTTTGTCAAGTTTACTTTTAATGCTTCTTGGAGGTCAGCAATTTCATAGAAATTGAATACCACACAAATTTAAAGAAAGGGCTCGTTATGCCGGGCGAAGCCGCGGCCCGCTCAACCCAGTTCTAAAGGTTTTTTCTCGCGGTGTCGCTTTCTTTTCCTTGGCTGGTGCCAAACTCTTCAATGTTAATGACGATGGATTCTTCATCGGCTGTGGCTACTGTTCCTTTCGACATTCTACTGGAGATATTCTTTCACTGCATTCCTGACTCTCCTCTCGATGAACCTCAGCCGAACACCAAAATCGCGCCGTTGTTGCTATGCCACGTGTGTTCTTCCTGGCGAAGAACCGCTCTTCGAAGCCCACGACTTTGGAAGTACCTCTACTGTCGACTACCTTTGCGCTGGGACAATGGTTATGAGGCCAGGCCCATCGTTTGGGACTTGAATATCTTCGAGAATGATATGGAATGCTTCAAATGGTGGAGAAAAAATCAGGGCTTAGGGATGGGGCCCTTCTTACGCCTCGAATGCTACCAACCGAAAGAAGAAACTAGCACCCAGTCCCAGGAGTTCGAATTGCCGCACGGGTACATGCGCAAGTTCTTTAGAGATTACCTGTCCTCAGCAGGATATCTCGATGTCCCTGACTTCATCTCGTATTTGGAGCAACCGAATCCCATCCACTATAGTAGCTGTCCGTTTGAATACTTCTCCCTCCAATCCCTAGCGACAAGTTACCCAAAAAATGACCAAAGCATCAAATGGTCACCTCGCACGGCCTCCGATTTCCATTTGGAACCTTTTTATCCATTCTATATTGGCCCAAACCTACGGCGTCTGCGCATACATCATGTCGAACTAATGGACTACAAGAATGCTTTCGTTCACTGGTCTAGGTTAACCCATATCTCACTACATAACATGTACATGGCTCCTGACGTCTGGTTTTTCCTTATCCGTGGAATGCCAAATCTCCAATGGGGCTATTTCGAAATGCTCCTGCATTCGACGGCCGAGACAGATCCACCCATGTTTACCCTTCCATATCTTGATACCCTTTCTGTAACGCTTGACAACTCCAGCAATGAGGGCGACCCATTCAGCCAACTGCTCACAAATCTCCATCTCCCTGCGCTGCATGATCTATCCATCTACATCGACGCAGACCCCTGGAGCTTTCCCATTGCCGCCCTGGAGATGAACGACGGCCTACAATCTGCACCAGCCGTCAGAAAGCTCACAATTGGATTCCAATTCCTTGGGTTTGCCGAATACCCCAATCCAGAGACGAATTGGGACGAGGTTGACAAGCTCCCGACGCTCGTGCCGCAGCTCGCGCATCTGGTGCTCGACATGTGCTACATGCATCCGGACTTCGAGTATGAGGCGACGCTGTCGCTCAGGCTGGGGTATTGGACTCAGTTCTTGCATCCGACGCGCTGGCTGGGTCTGGCAAGTCCCGCAAGCACCCTTCGCAAGATATCGGTTGTAGTAAAAGAGCCTTCTAGGGATGGCCCGTTGGTCGAGGGTGATATTCGATGTGCATTGGAGCTGGAGGCAGCGGGGCATGACGAGGAAACGAAATTCATGTTGGAGATCATCCCAAAAGATAAAAATGGGCTTGCACCGTACGCCGAAGGCTATAAGACATGGGGCTGTTCACTTTAATGTACTGAAAAGCAGAAGATGATTTTGTAATGTATGTGGTTATTTAATTGCATTATATCCAGTATCAATCACCTTGAAGGGTTTATTCCCCCCCCGCCTCGTTATTAAAATAGCTCTCGAACAAGTTACTCATTTGGTTAACTAAGTATGTTGTTTCAAGACATAGGCAGGCCTGAAGTGGGTGGTGTCAGTTTCTACAAATGAACATTGTTATCACTTATGGCGCAGATTGTGCTTGGAATATGGCGTTCATTCCGGAGATCATCCAAGAAGCCAGACACGCTGTCGCCGTACGCTTGATGGCTCTTAAGGTTACATTCTTCATCTAATTTTGTTATGTGCTAGACTGATCATATCCTATCTATAACCCATCACCTTGAGAGGATTATTGTTGTATTTTGAACGCTAATACTAAGCCAAATCGTTATTCTATGGCAGCAGCGGACGAACGGAATATAAGGCGTGGCAATTCATAATGTTGGGGGAATCCATGAAATGAAAGGATAGAGAGACCAAACGCAATGAGAAATGTAGTGAAAGACAAAAAAAAGGGAAAGCAATGTAATGTGTATATACGGATAGAAGAAAAACAAGCATCATTCATATAACATGGGGTCGTAAAAAAAGGTGAATCAACTAATCTCTATGCACCAGGGAGGTACTGCGTCAACCCCGCCGCCTGGATCTTCGCCGGCTCCTCGCGGTTGATCAGCTCCAACAGATGCACCAGCTCCGTGCGGATCTCATCCCCGATCTGGTCCCCGCTGCTCTGGTCCAGCACGAACGCGAACACGCCCAGCAGGCGGTCCATGTACGGATACACCACCGCGCCGTTCGTCTTGAACAGCACGAACAGCGCGCGGAACACCGGCCGGTTCTCGAGGAAGTCGTTCTTCAGCGGCAGCGCGTCGACGAAGAGCGGCAGCACCTGCTCGAGCGGGATCGCGGCCGTGTTGCGCAGGATCAGGCGCGCGACCGCGCCGGTGGCGTTGTCCTTCGCGTTGAGGCGCGGCGCGGGGGCGCCCTCGGGCACGATGAACAGGGGCCGGAGGGCGCCGAGCAGCTGGTAGTATTGCGGCGAGAGGTTGATCTCCGAGTTCTCGACGAGCAGGCCGGTGGCGAAGGCCGCGTTGGAGAGCACCTCGCTTTCTTCGTCTCCGAGCGCGCGGTAGAACAGCTCGAGCAGCTGCTGGGTATAGGGGGTTATAGCGCCCTTCATTCCGGCGATGATCTCGGCGAGGCAGCCGATGGCGGCAGAGCGGTCGCTCAACGAGCGGCCCTTTTTCTACACTCAAAACGTTAGCCTTGAGCCAAAAACCTGAAAACTTGTACGCACGTAGTATTTCGAGATAAGAGGGAAGAAAGTGACGAAGGCCTGGTTGAAGTCTGCGCCAAATGCGTTGGCAAGCGAAGCAACGAGGTCGCCGGCAGACGAGATGAGCACCGAGTCGTACTCGGCCTGGTCATCAGGAGCCTCCTCGTCCTCGTCCTGATCAGGGTCTTGCTGGCAGAACGCCTTTTGTTCGAGGATCTGCATGGCAATGCTGCAGATGGTATCGTAGTCTAGAATATGATCGTCAGTAACTTGTGTGTGAATAAGATGAGATGGCAAGCAACTTACGGCCAGTGACGAAGTGGGGACCAATCTTGTTGATGGTCTCGGCCAGAGCGAGGCAGAGAGCAGCAGCGACGGACCTAGTTGATGTTAGAAATGATGAATACCATGACAAAAATTAGAATAGAATACAAAGACTACAACGCACTTGTTATCCTCAGTCTCGTACATCTCCAGAGCAGGAGTCAACGCGTGGTTGATGAGCTCCTGAACCTGAGGATTCAACGCAACGGGCTTCAATGAAAAAATAAAGAGTCAGCAACTCCTCCAATCCAAATACCAAAACGCCTCAACATACCGAGTTCGCACCCGCAACCCACTCCTCATGCTCGCTCAGATCATAGAAAGACCTGACGATCTCCATCAGCGAGTCCGTCGCGCTCTTCCGGATGCCCTCGTAGTAATGGGGCAGCAGCGCGATCAGCTCGAGCGTGCACTGCTCGACGTACGGCAGGAAGTGGATCTGCGTCGCCGCGAACAGCTGGCCGATGGTGTCCGCCGCGATCTCCTTCTCGACGGCGATCGCGCTGTTCACGTCCATCATCTTGTCGAGGTCGATGTCCTCGAGGTCGATGGAGGCGTTGCCGTTGTCGTCGGTCTCGATGTCGCCGACGGTGATGGCGCTGGTGGGGGACGAGCCCGAGGCAAAGGCAGATGCAGCATCTGCAACGGAAACTACAATAAATAAAAAATTGTCAATCACTGAAATACAGTTTGCAGACCCGAAAAAGGATAACGCACTCTCGAGCTGATCCTCGCCCTGCTCGGCCTGCTTGCAGCTGGCCAAAAGATGGGGCACAACCTGGGGCAAGAACGGCGCAAACTCCTCGCCAAACACCCGCGCCATGACCCCAAAGAACAAGAAGCTGCACTCCCGCAGGCGCGCCGAGCCCACCTCGCACCCCGCGAACGCGTGCTTCATCATGTCGTTGAAGTACGGGCGGAACGTCTCCTTGCCGACCGCCTCCGCGAACGTGCCGATCGCGTCCATGGTGATGCCGCGCAGCTCCGTCTCCTCGCCCTCGCCGGTGAGCGTCAGGAAGTTCGCGAGGTGGTTCATGGTCGGCTGGAAGTACGGCAGGAAGCGCTCCTTGGAGGCGTGCGCGGCGCTGCCGATGGCGCCGGTGACGACGGACTTGACGGCGATGGGGGCAGACTCGAGGAGTCCGGCGAGGCGCTCCATGATGAGTTGGAGGTAGAGCTCGATGGTGTCGTGGAGGATCTCCAAAAGAGCATCGAGCGCGGTGCAGGCAGAGCGCTGGGTGGCGGGGTCGTTGATGAGGTTCATGATGCTCTGCGAAAGACATAAACATTAGAGTCATTAAGGCAAAAAAAAAAAAGTTTAAGATGACTTACGGGAACAAGAGCAGCATGTTTGGCCGCACACTCATCCTCAAGCCACTCGCACAAGCAGCCGACGGCAATGCAGGTAGCCTTCCTGACGCTGGCTTCTGGGTCCTGGAGGCCAGCCTCGATGATGGGCCAAACCTCATTCATGAGCGGGGTCATGTACTCGCTGCATCCCTCAACGCAGACACCAAGGGCAAGAATAGCACCGCGGCGGCTAGTAGGATCGGGCGAGCCGAAGTACTGAACAATGAGAGCGCGGAGAGCGGGGAAGACTTGGGAAGGTGGCAAGTTGGTGGCCAGTCCATCGATAATGCGGAGAGCAGACTATGGAAAGATTAGGGAAAGGCTCAAAAAACGAAGAAAACGGCATACGCGAGAGGGAGCTTCATCGTCAAGATCTTCAGGTTCCTCCTCAGTAGTAACGGGCATGAGACCTTCCAACATAGCAGGAGCCAAGTTCTGGCTTTGAATTTTGGATTTTTTGCTGAAATAGAAAATGAGTGAAATGTGATAGCAAATTATACAAATCGCCTTACTATTGAACGGTCCAGTTCAAGGCGTTCAGAGCAAGGACACGCAATTCATTTTCGAAGGCACGGTTGGCACCGCAGTGGAGGAGGAATTGCACCAATTCAGGAATGTGCTTGCCAAGGATAGGTACTTCCTAAGCAGAGATATGAGGATAAGTATCCCACCAAAGATAAAAGGACATACAAGGATCAGAAGAGTCTCCAAGACGTCAAATAGCTGTCTGGCGCCAGCTTCATTACCGGCTTCAACGGCCTGACCGATAACCTGAATCATGGATGGGAGGAAAGCTTGGAAGGATTTCTGATAGATAAAGACTAAGTGATCTGTCGAATACTGATATAAAATTGACTCACAAGCTCGACCTTGTCGTCCGAGTCAATGAATTGAGCGATGACACCAAGAGACCTACAAATGATGTTATAAAATATGACATCGCAAATATTAAGGTTAATTTACCTGACGGTGGTAATGCGAACTTCGATACTCTCAGGATCGACGAGAAGTCTTCCGAAAAGCTCAAAGAGACCGGACATATGTGACTGGAAGCCTTCGACGATGCTTTCAAGAACAGTGAACAGGATGAAAGATCCGACTTCGCGATGGGCAACATTCGGCGAGGTAGAGGTTTGTTGGAGGAAAGGGAGAAGCTGATTCCAAGTTCCTTGAGGAACTTCGATAGTGGCAATGGCAGCAATCACGCGTGCAGTTGAATGGCGGACGAGATTGCTGGACAAAGATCGCGATATTAGAGGACGAAATGAGTCAGGATACGAGTTGGCTTACTTGGCTTCGACCAGGATGAACTCGGGCAGCTTAGCCTTGATCTCTTCGCGCTCATTTTGGGGGAGGAGAGTCCAGAGGCTTCCGCTGTTTTGGGAGACGCGTTTTCGCAGTTCAACAGCAGCGAGTTGACGAACCTTGAATGTGTCAGTCGGATTAGAGCCTGTATCGTCCGATCATGACTCACAGAGAATTCAGGAGAGCTTGCGAGGATGCTTGCAAGGGCAGAGATGCAAGCAGGGTTCTTGTAGAACTCCTGGTTGAGCTGGGCAGTCGCCTAGATGGTCTGAGGGTAAGTTAAAGATCACAATGAAGAGAAAATCATGTTCGTGCCGCTTTCAAAAGGGAGGTATCATTGGATGTGGTCTGGAGAAGAAGATTGTGCAAGGACTGGACGAAATTGGGCTAGATAAAAAGCGAGATAAAGATCAGAGATCGCGAACGGACGTAGATTTGGGCGAGAGGGACATACATCCATCTCTGCGGACACTCTGCGGCGGATGGAAGGGGCGGAGGGGATAGATGATGAGGGGAGGATGAAGAGGAGCGAACTGATCAAAGCTGCAAACACAATTTTTTTGGTCGGCGTTGCCCGAGCCATCTTTCCTAATCGGGACGTGCCACGCTTTGCCGCAACACGTACTTGCACCAAACCGTCATCTTCCTTTCCCTTGTTCATATCGCCCTACAATCGCTCGTCAATCACTGATATCGTATACCATTTTTCCTGCACTGTACTGCACCACCTCGTTATCGTGCAAAAATCGTCTCCTTTTTCATGACTCCTTTCACATGCCTGTTAACGGATCCAGAGCAGAGACTTGAGGCCTGCATCAGGGACTTGCCCTTAGCCCTTATACCCATTGCCAAGCGCGGAGATTTTTTATTACCTGTACTGTGTATTCATGCTGGGCGTCGCATCCGAGAACCGAATTCACCATCAGCCCCAGGGATGATCACGTGTATATTTACTGGAACACTTTCCAAGTCTCGACTCTCGACTCTCGACCGTCACCCAGCGTCCTTGGGAAGGTTCAAAGACATCGTCGTAAACGTTAAAGTCCGACTTTCTTCCCAGTCAACCCATTCTTCTCATTTACCTCTGGGCGCTGGTTATCTAACAGCGACGCACACCGCAAAGCCCATTACCGTGACGCTCTTCGACGTGGATAGCTTGAACATATGGCATCCAGGACGATAGGCTCGCAGGTATCTAACCCACCTTTCGTCTCGTTTTCGGAGAAGAAACCCAGCCCGGACTGTGGTGAACGGGTCCGCATGGACTGGGGCCAGATCGACATGTAATGCTGGGCTGCACCATCCTCCCTGACTAGCAGGACATGTGCTATGGTGCGCCTGTCATATAAGTTGTCTCTCTCTGCTTCAGGCCTCTACATCGTCCATACAATGCGCGCTGCATCGCCTCTTCATGAACTATCACAGAGGATGGGCGCATTGAAATTTCTATATCAGACCGCACTTGCGAATATATGACTCATTTTCCCATCCCGATTGTGGGGAATCTGGGAGACTGTCCGGCCACAGGGAATGGGTTATACACTAGTCTGTGGCTAGTCAGCGACGTGTCATGCTTGGCCGCATTATCAGCCATGCCCACCAAACGGGGCGTATGCGATAATGCGTCTATCATGACTTTCGTTATGCTCGCTACAGATAAGTATGAACGAACTCCCCTATCTGCGGCCTGCATGACTCATCCTTCCACATTCAATCTCCCATGACATAGCATATCCGCGGCACCAAATTGCGCCCCGAGTTGACTACCTGGAAATCTAATGACGAATCGCGGGTCGTGGTCATGTTGAGCCTTGAGGGCGCGCGCACACATTCTTTAGATGTGTAGGGCGGGGCGCTTGCTAATGCGGCGAGTCCTGCCACACAGGATGCCTTGAGCATAGCATGCGATAGTCCGCGCTATTCAATCCCATAAAAAAATCCCTCATTTTTCCAACATGTAACAGGCTGCTCGGCCAGATTTTTGGGAGGACGAATGTGCTAGCCCGGCGGAAGTGTACCATGGTCCATGTGCGTATGCGTTTTTTTCCTGCTCCGATATTTATTCTGAAAATTTACATCACGAAACAGGGTCTTCTGCTCTATGTTCAGTATTGCAATGCGAGAGCAGAACCGTTTCGATCGCTATGCAAAGCCATGTGAGATGTCAGTGTACTTGGAGAACGGGACTTCTGCCTTTTAGGTGGGCTCGGGAGACTGCGGCTACTGAATGCTGATATTTTTTAGAAAACTGTATCAAAAGACCTGGCAACATTGGAATGAGATCGCCCATACGCAGCCTCCCTAATTTCACACTTGAGTGCGGTTACTGGTCAGAGCATTGCGCGCGCGGCTTTGGATATGAGGATGTGGCGGGAGGAGCGACGGAAAGAGAGTTGTGAAACTGCTGCAGGACGAATGGTCAAGGCGATTTTGTGGCCCTGTCGAGATACGCTCGCTGATAATCCCCGTCCTCACTTCTTACCTTCACTATAGTTCATAGCTAATTTGTAGCTAACCTAATAAATTCTGAGACGCGTGCACGCGATGTTGTGGTGTGTTGACGCAGTGTGATCTGCATCCGGGGTAGTGCGCTCGCCCAACCTGCATGTCCTTCAAGTTGTCGTGAACTCGCTGGCCGACCAGTCCTCCGGCTCGTAGTATACGCTTTCCCGCCCAACACAAGATCCTATGACTTTCGTTCTTTTATATTTCCTCGCCCTTTTCTCCGCTTCTTTCTTCGCCGCTGCCGTTGCTGCGCCCTCCTCTTCCTCCTCCTCCTCACCCTCGGTATCCGTCCAAAATTCGCTGGACGACCAGCTGCCTATGGTAGCCCGAGTCAACCAGCCGTACTCGTGGACTTTTGCGTCCGACACTTTTTATTCGACGGACGGCGCCCTGACGTACACGACCTCGGCGCTCCCCACATGGCTGACGTTCGACGCGGGCGCGCAGACGTTCCGCGGCACACCCACCGCGGACGACAAGGGCTACCCAGAGATTACTGTCACCGCACACGCGACGGGGTCCTCGACGTCCTCGCGCTTCACGATCTGCGTCACCGACGACCCCGCGCCGACGCTCAACCGCCCCGTCGCGGATCAGTTTGCGGCGAACAGCACCTCGCTCTCGTCGATCTTCTTCCTGCGGCAGAGCTCTGCCCTGTTTCGCGGCGGGTCCGATGCGCCGCCGACGCTGCGCGTCCCCCGCAAGTGGTCGTTCAGCATCGGCCTAGAGTACGATACATTCATCGACCCCGCGGGGCGGGATGTGTACTACGAGCTAAGGCTGGCGAATGGCTCGTGCATCCCTGACTATCTGGTGTGGAATTCCAAGACGGTTACGCTGGATGGCGTGGTGCCTCCGCCGGAGGAGGTGCCGCAGCCTCTGTTGCTCTCGTTTAATCTGCATGCGTCTGATCAGGAGGGGTATACGGCTGTGACGATACCCTTCTCTGTGGTGCTGGCTGATCATGAACTCTCTATGACGAACCCGTCGCTGCCAACGATTAATATCACAGCGGGAAACGAGTTTACGGTCTCTCTCTTGTCTCCGGCGGACTTTACAGGCGTCTTGGTCGATGGGCAGATTATACAGCCCTCGAATATCTCATCGCTAGATATTGACGTTTCTGGTTATAGCTGGCTGCACTACGATGCTCCGAGTCGGACGCTTTCTGGTACTCCAGACAATACCACGGGTTCTAATCCTACACTTCCAGTTAATCTGACAACAATATTTAATCAGTCTATCCAGACACACGTTTCTTTGGCGGTTGTAGAGCCTTATTTTGTCCTACCGGTGTTGCCTTCGCTGAATGTCTCCAAAGGTGATGAGGTACTATTTACACTCTCGGAGTGGTTCTCTCCTTCCGCTGCGAGCACTGGCCCTGATGAGACGGCCATCTCTGTGACGTTTGAACCTATCACGGCTGCGAATTTCCTGCGCTATGACCCGGCTAGTACCAATTTGACTGGCTCAATTCCTAGTAACTACGACTCCACCATCGACCACATCGCAGCGATTTT
Source organism: Pholiota molesta (assembly GCA_014925825.1). NCBI lineage: Eukaryota > Fungi > Basidiomycota > Agaricomycetes > Agaricales > Strophariaceae > Pholiota > Pholiota molesta. The sequence goes on from JACGCK010000326.1 coordinate 36,008, forward strand.
CACAGCCTATTCGAAAATCACACACTCCACTTCACATACAGGTGTGGACGTCTATGTCCCTGGTACGGGTAACACAAAGTCCTTGGCGCCTTCCTATCCCAACGACCTCGCCACGGAGGCGCACAGAAAGCTCGTGCTCGGCCTCGTCCTCACATTCGGCACTATCGGCACGCTGTGTCTCCTCACAGGTATTTTTGCGGTCGTGCGACGCTGTGCGCGCGTGGCCGACACCGCGCTGGTCGGCGAGGAGGGGCAGGCCGCGTGGAGCGAGAAGGACAGGCGGTGGTACGGGTTGACCCTCAGCCCAGGCCGCACGAGGGTCGTTGAGCGCGCCGACGCGAAGACGATGTACAATGTGCAGCCGCCGCAGACGCCGCCCCCGCATCGGTCGGGGGTGTCCTCCCTGGGCACGCAGGAGGGCCCGCCCGTGCCCACCGAGCTCGGCCTGGATCTGCGCCGCGTCTCGGAGCGCAGCCAGCAGGAGGAGTACGAGAAGGACCACCCGCACCACCGCCACTACGAGGTCGAGGTCGGGGGCGTGATGAGCAAGAAGGAGTTCCTCTCGCGCATCAAGGACACCGTGCGGCAGGTCAGCGACAAGTACGCGGCGTCGCGGCGGGGCCGCCATCCGGACCCGCCGCACAGCCAGCCCACCGCCCGGCTGGTCATCGGCAAGCCCATCCTCGTCGCGTCGACGCGCGCCATGCCGCTGACCACCGATTCGGGCGCGAGCTTGATGGGCGTCGCCAGTACGCCTGGGGTGTACAACTCCTCGAACCTGGGCGACGAGTCCGTGCTGCCGCTGAGCCGGCCGACCAGCACGTTTTTGACCGGGTCGCCGTCGGCGTCCACGGGGGAGCATTCGATCCCGCGCAGGCGGGCGGATTTCGGGGCGCCGCGGAATCTTGCGCAGGTGCATTTCGGGGACGGGCTGTTGGTGCGACAGGTCTCAAACGGGTCGATGGGGTGAGTTTCGTTCGTGTTCAAAGAAGTTCGGGAAACCTGCTGATGTTTGGCACTATTTTAGAGGGACTAGCTTTCAGAGCGGGCTCTCGGGCGAAGGCGAGTCCGTGATAGCGGAGATGTCCATGGGCCCCGCGACGAAGCCCCGCCTGGTCCCGTTCACGCCGTCCACCCGCGTGCCCGTGCCGCAGGCCATTGGCGCACCCAGCCCGCAAGACGGGCCTGGCTTCGCGGCGAACAGGATCACCAGCCAGCGCGCCAAGGTGTGCAAGGTCGACCCCAAGGACGCGGTCAACGAGATGGGCGCGGCGGCGGTGAACTCCAGCACGATCGCGGACGAGCTCTCGATGGGCATGCACTACGTGCGCTCGCTCGGCGCGGACCAGCTCACGGTGCAGCGCGCCATCGCGGCGGGCAGCGGGCCGTCACCGGTGTCGTCCTCGAACCAGCGCTCGTCGTTCACGTCGCTGGAGTCGTCCGGGAAGTCGGGCGATGTGGAGCAGGTGATGAAGGTGCTGTTGCGGGCCGGGGAGAGGTTCAAGTTCCGCGTGCCAGTGCCTGCGGTGGAGGGCGCGAAGAGCAAAGGGTACTACGTGAGGTTGATGGGCGGGCAGGCGCTGCCCAAGTTTATTTATCCTGATCTGAATGGGATCGGCAGCAAGGGGGTGCTAGAGCTGTCCGGAGTGCCGACGTTCCGTGATATCGGAGAAGTCACGGTTGGCGTGTATGCGGACAAGGATGGGACGTGCGTGTCGAGCGTGATAATTGAGGTTGTTGGGAAGCGGTGAATTTGAAAAGGTCTAGAAAGTAAATGTATCCATATTTCAGGTGTCCGTGTCATATTTCTTGTAAGAACAGCCTATTTTCCTCTCTTCTTGTCTTTTAACCACATTACCTGTACTACACTTACGTTCATTGATGATTTGCTGTAATATTAATATCAACGTTCCACTTTTTTTTGCGAATGGGCGGGGGCAACTGAGATTCAGCAAAAGAGGTAATATAATAAGAAAGCTTTTACAGTAGCCACGTAGCTATGATGCGTCTGGAATGTTCTCCTTCTCCCGATGTAATAATCTCCCCTTGACATGTCCGATGCAAGCTATGGAAATTGTCCGTGGACCCAAAAATCCCGCTGCAGCGGCGTTCTCCTCTGAAATGAAGGGTATACAAAGGTATATTTATGACTTCCAGATGAGGATGGCAAGAGTGCCGACGTAGAAGTAGATGAAGTGTTTGGTTTCTGTAGAGAAAAACATGTTATGAGTAAAAAGAACAAATCACGGTATATTTTTAGATTCGTGGCCGGTAGAAGACACCAGCACGACAGCGAGCATCCGGAAGACGAAACCACGCGCCCGCGGACGCGTTTTCTGGTGATTTGGGGCGATGTTGGGGCACGAGGGGATGCAAAGATGGACATACCGTGGGTAACATAGCTGCCAAAGTTCTTGCCCACGACGACGTGCCATGTAGGGCCATGTCGTCGGTCAAACTCCTTCTTGATCTGGGCGGCAATATCCTTCTCGATGTTGTATTTCTCGAGGGCGGCAGACGCGATGTCGACGCTCTCCTGTTGCATCTCTTCGCTCATGTCCACGTTTTTATGATGGCTTTGGGCGCTGCGCCCGTGAGCGCGACGGCGGAGATCGTCTCGGTGGCAGATGGGGCGTCCATTTTGGCTGGCATAAGATGGGAGATGGGTGTTGTGGAGAGAGTCAGAGCTGCAGTGGTATTTGAGAGGGGGCGAGCACGTGGCCCCAGGGTCGTGTGGCTGGAATCGTCCGACGGCGACCATCTCAGCGCCGCCCCCATCCATGTGTGTCTCCTCATGGTCGACAACACCCATTCTTACACCCTGTCACAGAACTCAAAATTAGATCCTCATACATATACACGCAGGCACCGTGGTCTCCGTGTCGTCATCGCTTATCCGGCGCATATTTCGGAAAAAACGCGGACTCTGCGTTGTCTTTCATATCTTAAAAATGCGCGCTAAACTCGTGCATCACATTTAGATTGCCAATAAGCCTTCCAATACTCCAAGTCTTTCATTTTGTTTGATATTATGCTTGTGGCGTGCTTTGACCCAGGCCGGACATGCTCATCTCGGACGGACACTAATCTTGGGCTGGAGATACTTCGTCGAAGATTGATAACGGAAATATACTTCATGGCTTCCCGCTGGAGACTCCGTCTTGCTGCACGCTGCGCCCATCGAGAACACCGCATGTTTACGGGCGTGCTTCGATCTTTACTTAGCTCTCAAGTCTAAATCGACGTATTCAATCACTACAAATCTCCTTGCTATGTGGTCCAGGGTAGCAGCTAAAACGCCGCAAGACAGAAAACCGCTCAGTCAAATCATTTCAATTCGATGCACATGCACCTTCATCTATTCAGCCGCTGACGAGAAGGAATGATAGATGTGCGTATCAAATCTTTGGGGACGCGTTCCATACTTAGCCGGCGAAGCTGCATGCCCCACCTGTGCCCACCACGCACGGGGCCTCCGATCCGTTGCCAAATATAAATGGGCGCCTCTGTCCCACCCATACATCGAAAGGGGCGATGGGTAGAGGGTAGCTCCTAACTTGATCTTGTTTCTAGCTCAAGCAGATGGGCCAGATGGGTGTGCTGTGTGGCGCGCTGTGGTTCCCCTCCCACCGAATGTTGATGGGCCCGCGTGCGCGCTAAGACTTGCTTCCCACTGCGCGAGAATCTGCTCCTGGGTGCGTGAAAATTCGACCGAGAGGACGGCCGTCAACATATACGCTGCGGGCGCCGGACATGTGCACTGTGGGCGTGTACACAATTTGACCGCCCTGCAGTATGCGCGACGGCTGATTTGCATCTTCAAGCACAACGTAATTATGCATCTAAGGCGGCTCATCGCTCTGTTCATTCCCCTGCGATGACTTCGCTTGCTTATAAATGTCTCATCATTCAGATCTCAGTCTCCGCGTGTATCAACTATCTTAAGCTTGCCTAGTAGTGTCCAGATTGCCCAGCACCTTCAACAAATGGTCTTTGTATGTGACGTTGTCAGTGCCGCCGGCCTCGGATGATACAAAATATAGAAATTGCTCTCGACTTTCCTGCAGTTGGACAAGGGTGGAAATAAATGTCAGAAGATGGTGTTTATGGATTGTTATGGAAGTAATTAGGTCTTGGCGATGCCTGCGAAGGTACCATATCATTCTACTTCTTACGAAATTCTTCACAGCAGAATCCATAACCCATATGCTCTCTCCTGTATCTGTACTGTAGGATATCCGCTGAGGCTTCCGCAGTCTCCTGACCGACCTTCTCTCAAAAATGTAGACCATGATGGGAAAGATGAACCTGAAAGAAACGTTCGATACATGGAAATAGCTCTGATGCATTTCCCTTACTTGGTATGTTGACCATACAACACCTTTGAATAATTGCGTATTGATGTCAAACGAAAGCCACTGTTGCCCCGTTACAAGTGGGTGCGCGAACGTGCGGAAATAGATGAAGACTGGTGGCGCGCAGGCTGCAGCTTACCCCATGCAAGGACTCAGCAGACCCATGAATCCATATTACTCCCATGGCAGTGCTTGTTCCATGTGCACTCTCCTGCCTCATGGACCCTCAATCATTTAATATGCAGAAAATGGTCAAATCGCACATTGTCAAAACGTGCGAATGAGCTCATGAATGAAGATAGCCTGCAAACCCAAGATGCTTCAAGACAATCACATTGCTAATTTAATTCTGCGTATCTGAAGGCATACTATATTATGT
>JACGCK010000327.1:0-40552 GCA_014925825.1 Pholiota molesta
ACGGCATGCAGACATAGTTGGCCGCCTTAAAACGCACCCGCTCCAGGAAACTGAAGACACCTGGCTAATGTGGCTATACTGATCAGCTGCAAGGCCTGCGATTGGCACTTACCTACATGTATGCTTCATCTATCCTGCATTCAAAAGGAGTGATTATTCCAAATTATAATATATAAGTAGAGGTAAACGAAATGTGCACAACCCAATGAGCCCCAATCTCATGAATCCCCGGCCTCCCAGAATCTGCGCTCATGATCACGCACCTGCAACGCCATACTTGGAAAACACCTCTGGCCAATTGCCCACATCCTCATGTCCCATGCACACCACCGTCGCCTTGCTCCCGAGTCAGGGCTGAAGATGCGCCCAGCCACACGCTTCACATCCGCGGGCGTTACCGCGTTGATCTTCGCCGTCATCTCGTCAACAGGTATCTTGCGCCCGTGCACGAGGACTTGTCGTCCCAGGTCTTCCACCTCCACCGCACGGCTCTCGAGGGCCATCATTAGACTGGAGTTCAGCTGATTGCGCGCGCGGCTCAGCTCGGCTTCACCGACAGGTGAGTATATGAGCAGACTGAGCTGGGTGTACCAGGTGTGGCAGAATCTGCGCGGGCGTGTTGCCACCTGAAACTCCTGATGCAGCTGGTAGGAACGAAGCGAAGAGGCCAAAGAGTGACGAGTCGTTGTAAATGTGGTGGAATGAAGCGCAATGGTCGATTTGGGTATAGTGATTGAGAATGTGTGTGTACAGTCTTGAGTACATGCCCTTGCCTGGGCCACCAGCAGAAAAGCTTCCGCCACCGCCTAATAGCACTTGCATTACTGCCATTGCATAGACGTCATCGTCGTTGATTCCAACGCCTTCAAATGCTATGTAGAGGTGTCCCAACTCTTGATTCGGGTCATGAACAAATCGGTGGCCGCCAGTGTACGTAGAGGTCGGCGACTTCGGCACTGATCCGCTTACTTGAGGTTGGGGGAAGAGATATGATGCCGCACGAGTGAGGGATTTGGCAACGCTGTGCGTGTTCGGATTAAGCATATGTGGCAGTGCTTGGGGATTGGCGGACGATGTGTTGAGCAGCCGCGATTGATGGCCTTGCTGTAGTTGTTGAGTGACGGAAGGAGAAGGAGGGAGGGAATCAAGGGGTTTCAAGGAAGAGAAAAACTTGTCCACCATCTCAACAAGCTCCTGGTGGGGCATACCGGCACCAGCAATGACCATCCTTTCCGGCCGATACCACTCTCTGAGACTGTACCGCAGTAGTGCTTCGTTCATGGCAGGTATACGTTCCTCAGGACATAACAATGGGTTCCCGAGGCCTTGGTTGCCGTATGCGACATTGTGGACACCTCCGGGATAATCATCTCCGGTTTACTGCTGATCTCACGAATCTCGTATGAGGCAGCATCCCTCTGGGCCTCAAGCTCTTCCGGTGTGAATGCGGGATTAAGAATGGTATCGGCGATGAGTGAGAGTGCGAGAGGGGTGCCTTTGTGGGCATGCGAGGATTGGTACATGATACTCTCGCGCGAAGACGAACACATAATCTGTCCACCGAGTGAATGGATGTCAGAGGCCATCTGCTCGTCCGTCCGTGTGGATGTGCTCTGTGGGTGCAGAAAATAAGATACATACGTCACGACAAGGCAGAGATACCTACCTTAAAAGCCATTCGGTCGAGAAAATGAGAAACTCCAGATGTCATTGGTGTCTCATAGCGGGAGCCAGCGTCGATGTACAAACCAACAGTGGAGAAGTGCCCTGGTGTGTTTTCGGTGGCAACGCGAATTTTGTTAGGGAGAGTCGTGATGTCGACGGAAGGGGGAACGACAGAGGAAGCGAGCTGCCGTCGCGGTGTCCGTGTTGGTCGCGCTGAGCGCCAGAGAGCAGCTGCTTTACGACTCATTGTCGCAGCTGGAGAGTAGCGCAAGTCGCAAGCCGCGTGTAGGCCGATGTCCGACCTGCCTATGAAGATGAATCTGTCGATAGACAGGCCGGTATTTCTGAGTTTGAATCCCTGTAGCGCGCATTTCCCACGGGAATTTGGCAGAGAAGGCCAAATCCGGCTACGTCGATTCTGACCGCCCCTAATGGAGTGACGCGCTCTGTTTCAAGCAGTGTCGAAAAGCCAGGTTCGCCACTTCCCTTCAACTCTCTGATTAAAGCGTTGGTGGAGACAATGCATCCCAAACAATTGCTCTATGCATTGCTGGACCAGAAACATTCCATATATCAGAAATCAGATGAAAATATTAGCAAAAGCAGGCTCTAAGCCAGAATGGTACATTACAATGCAGATGTACTTCCAAATACTAGCTTCTGGGATCTGATGTTCTACCTCTGAGTAGTACCACTATTTAAGTCTATGAATCCTAATTTTTGAGAGACATTTACCACAGTGCTTGCAGCAGAATCGTACTGTTTACGGGGTCACACCTGTGACTTAGACCACGTGAATAATTAGGGGAGGTCAAATTCCGCGTAAACGTCCACTTTTAGACGTTACTCGTGGGAAATGCGCGACATAGGGATTTAAACTCAGAAAGTCCGGTCTCTCTATCGAGCTTTGTTCATAGAGAGGCCGGCCACCGGTCTAAGCCGCGTGAGTCCAGAAAACCAGCAAAGCTTGCAGGTCACATGATGGAAATGACTAACACCGTGCCGGCGTCTATTTTGGCTTCGAGGATCAGGCATCCTCAAATCAAAAATGACGTAGTGACTCTTGCGCGCTTACTATTTGCTCGACATTTCGAAATACAACATTGCAGAGTGAGGATGCATAAAGTAAAGTACATGAACTAAAACATCCTTCAAAAGCGACAGGCCTTTATCTATGTAATCAAATGTCCCTTGAAGCATCGGACATCCGCCATGGGCTTATTTGGTAAAGACACCACCAAGTTCTTCTTCGTTTTGTACCCTTCCGTACGTTGAATATTAATATCCACCTTGCTTCGCGCGGTCCATAACTTAAAGTACCTTCTCCGCACCCTTTCCGCGAAATCCCTCTCCGAGCTTGTATCCTTGACTGACCGAACGTCGCATCCGGAGCATAATGCGGCATCATTTGCCAGAAAATGACATGCATGCGTTCCCCATCTTTTGCGTGTGCAAAGACGATCGGGACGCTGGTGCGCGGTAGCAGACAATGGCGCATGAGTTTGGCACAGAGGGACAGGGCAATGGGAAGGAGTGTTGTGGTGATTGTTCCAACAATCCAGCATGTCGTGTCTAATCAAGTCATAACGGCAGAACGCAGTCTAGGATCCATAAAATAAACAAAGATGTTGGCGAACAGTGGACAAAGAAACTTTGGAAGGGTTGATTCATAGAGGTGGACAATTCCTTGTGCGATGCGCTCGCTATTGTAAGATGGGCGCATTTCCGCGGTTTCTTAGTTCTATCAACTCGTCAGAAATTATTCCTAGTTAAACTCCGGAAGTACAGATACCTTGAAAAATTGCTCGCATTCTTCAAAGGTATCTGAGTTAATCATCTCAGGAATACCCATTCTACATAATTCAAATCAGGATTGTACCATTCCGTGCGAGCAGGTCTCATATATACCTTATTCCAACCTCCTTCCGAAAGATAAGTATAGCTAGCATATCTTTCCAAGGGGACGGAGGTCCTCCATTCATACCTGTCGATCTAGCGGGAGTGAATAAACGCGCGCTCGGAATCGAGAGGATTTAGGATCCACTCATTCGCGAAGACCACTGTGTCAGAATATCGAAGGCCTGGTTCGTCAACCATCTTCTTGGCCTTCATGAAAAGGTCTGCGATTTCCGTTATCCAAAAGGCCTAATGTACTTCTATATATATGAATTTAATCACCCTGAGGAAAGCGAAATCCTTTGCCGTTGAGAAAAGCGACGAAGAGAAGAGATATTGCCATAGGCCAATAGACATCGGAAAGACGGGTAGGAAAAGAGACCAACGCCATTGGGTTGGAGATGGACTTCTTTGATTTGTTATGAGCTAGGAGGAAAGAATTCTGGGGTTGTGGAATATTCGCATTATTCGATGGTGAAGTATTGATGCAGGACAGATCGGAAAAATTGGAACGAGACATGGTAGTAAGCCAGGAGAAAGAACTTGAGAAGATCTAGGCATTTGCCCTCTTTTGTAGGTCTCTGAGTTCGGCTTATAATAGTTGTCACCCTCGGATACAATGGTGGATACCTGATGATATTGATCTATTATTTCATCGCATACAACTCACATGGAGGTGCTGCGTAAGTGATTTTCGATTGACGGAAGGCGCTGTTCTCATTCCTTGTTATTAGTATCCCTTCCGAAGCCTGTCAAAAAATGAGCCATTTGTACGGTCATGTCTTTTTTCTGCGTAGATCGCGGGCACTAAATTCAGCCATTGAAATAATTCCTGGGGGATGAAGATAATACTTATTGCGCCCTCAATGCGCCCACTAATGCGGCCAATAGCCGCGTGTACCCGCGCGCTGAACGCGTATGAATTAAATTTCCATAAAGACTGGAAGGAATATGTAGGGTGGGTCTGTCTATCCGTCCTCGCAGTGATCAAGCAAAAACTTGACTCACCGCGTGTGGCCGCGCGCTGAACGCGTACGAATTAATTGGCATCACGTGATCTACATGAACATTTTGACACTGACAGAGTCAGTCAGAGCTTTCATCTGGCAACTTGCCACAGCTTGGCCTCTTATCCAGTGCCTGTCGCTAATATCGCCTCCATGGTACGTTCGAGTCTTTCCCTTTTGGTCATGACACTACCAGTACCCTAACAGACCCTATAATTTCGAATAGCCATGCGTATCCATGTTCTTGGTCTAGGTCCCATAGGGTGTCTGCTTGCCCACAATCTCCGTCGCGTCCTACCAGCTCAACACAACATTACCCTAATTCACAAATCTGCCGAAGAACGCCAAAAAATAATTAAAAAAGGCGCGCTATGGGTAGACCGCAAGGGGGTGCCAGAATCATCATCAGCACAAGCGTTCTCTCATGAAGTCTCGGTCAAACAACTCCAAACGTTGAACAAGTCGGCGACTCCTTCCTTAACTGATGACGAGAAGGCACAACATGCAACTACTATCGACTCTCTTTTTGTTGCCCTGAAAGCTCACCAGGCTTTGCAAGCTGTGAAGGACCTTGCAAATCGTTTGAATGCCAAATCAACCATCGTTCTGTTTCAAAATGGCATGGGAATCTACGAATCACTAATAGCGCAAGTCTTCCGAAATCCAACTCAACGCCCGCAAATTGTCCTTGCCTCGAATAGTCACGGAGCCTTCGTAAAATATGACTATCATGCTGTCCACGCTGGAGTAGGATCTATAGAATTCGGAATCACCCCGGATCCCCGAGGGCGTGAATACGAAACTGGTCTCTATGACGAAACCATCTCTCCCAGCAAGCGCCGACTACGCATTGGTGACATCTCTTCTCCGGGTGAGAGAGATGCAGAGAGCTATACGAACTTACGGGACACCGTCGCTGCCCTGCTGCTCATGCAAGACCTCAATGTTTCTTGGAAACCCATGTCAGACATGCGGACGATAATGCAGAGAAAGCTAGTTGTTAATGCAGTAATCAACCCACTTACTGCAATTTTTGGATGCCGAAATGGAGATTTGTTCAAGAACGCTGGAGGTCGCACCCTGCTTCAACAAATCTGCCAAGAAGCTTCAGCGGTTTATGCAGCTGAAGTGAAGCACGACAACGAAATGGAACTTGGAAGATTACAGCAAGAGGGCGTCGACACCAGTCAATACCAGCTACAATCCCTTCCTGAGATGTTGACCGCGGAAGCTCTGGAGGAACACGTCCTCCAAGTCGCCCATCTTACGAGTGGGAACATTTCTTCCATGCTGCAAGATGTCCAACGAGGACGTAAAACGGAAATCGAGTTTATCAATGGTTATTTGGAGAGTCTGGGCCAGGAATACCGCGTACCAACCCCTGTCAACGCAACCCTTCGCAAATTGGTCAAGCTCAAGTATCATATACCTATCGACCAATTCATATAATATTTATATCAATCCACATCGACTATATCGAGCCCTTTAGATGCGCAAATACTTGTATTTTGCACGCGTACCGGGGTCAAGACTAGTGTAGGCGAGTGCTTGTGCTTTTAACTTTCGCCTGTGCATCGTCATGTATGATGTGCAGTACTTGCCATCCCAGCTCGTTGGCATTGCTACGTCGAATCTAACAAGTGCGGACTCTCACCTTTTCTCCTTCTTTTCTCTATCTACGTCTGTGATGGCGATCTTTAGTCCAAATTCGACATTCTCGAATGACGCAAATTCATGGTAACATGTATACTAATATGATCGTTTATTGTTTTGTAGCCGCGAAGTATGTTTATCTTGGAAAGCTTCAACATGCCACAGCGGGGCAATGCACCATGTAGATCAGTTGCGTACAATCCTTTCACGTTATTTTATTTTATTCTATTGTAAATGATTATACATAGGGATATAGGACTCTTCCTTTCAAAAGCGTAGGTGGTGTAAGGTACTTTAAGTCTCAAGATAATTTCTGTTCAACCTTTCTGATTCGGTCAGTGATCATCTGAATCTGGCCGGCCCCATCTGATTGTTCTAACAGCACCATCACTCCACGACTGAACCCGTCGACGCGCCAATGTAGACATTGTGGAGCGATCTGTCCCTACAAATCCCAATCCGCCTGACTGAATCGACGCGTCGATGAGAAGAGGATACCTGTTGTTCCAAAGAGTCATTGCTTGTCACTTCGAAGGAAGGAAAAGCCCAGGCTGCTTACCAGGCGCTGTAGTTCTGGACGGTCTCTGAGCTGTCAACCCTGTACCAACCCTCCTTTGCGACCGCTTCCCACCATGTTGCGTTTTCTCATCACTTGTCATGATGACATGCTTCACATCTATCCCTTTACGCTCCGATATTTCTTGCTTAACTTCTTCGACTCTTCTTGCAATTACCGAAATCGATGCGAAACAATCGTCCACTGGTACTTCACCGCAATAACCGGCGAAGTCGCCATGCCTTATATGGATCGCTATCCACTGCGTTGAATTGATTTCAACAATGTTAAGTGAAGCCATATCATGCTACTCACGGGAGGTGTCTCCACTGTTGGCCCTGTTCCAAACGCTTTTCTGACATATTTGTCCGTCAAATCCTCGAGTCTTGGTGTCCAACGCATAAACTGTCCCACAAACATCCAAGCCGGACTGTGATCGAACTCGAATTCATATGGCTAAATGTATTCAACGCATGAGGGTGAGGCTCTGCTTCTCAATAGACGATGCAAGCGGCTTACCTGATGTGCGCAAACATAATACAGATAATCATAGCATAGCATGTGTTCCTCTGGTGGGAGCTTGACATGGTTCTGTGGGGACTCTCTTGGTTCAATTGAATATTCTTTGTGACCCTCGGGGAAGGCTAGAACCGACAAAGAGGCGAAATCGGCGAACATGTCGTGCTCGAATTTAGGAATAAGTTTAATCCAGGAAGGTGCCTTCGTATACGAGATATCTGTGGACATACATCAAAACCTTTCCTGATCAATTTCGATATGAATTTACCAAGCTTCAATCGATCCGGCAACGAGGACCCACGCGGGGAATCCCCGTGGGCTTGCATGACCTCCCACACATTCCAACATCCCAGTTCGTCTACCGCCTGGCTAGTGCGATTTTTGACTTCGTGCCATTCCACAAGCGGTTTGTGCAAGCTTCTGCGGAGCCTAGGAAGATCGAATATCTCCCCAAAATCAATCGGAGGTACGTTGCCACCTATATGAGAAGGAGTGAACATAGGGAGTATAGGGACACGATTGGTCAAGATTCCGAGATAAATCAGGTTTATCTGGCAGCCTTCATTAGCTCTTTCAGCGGTATGTTCAAAAATGTCTTACATAGGTCATGACATCGTTCGCTAAAATAAAATCGAATCTTCAGAAAATACGACGAATAGGCAACATGTTGTAGGGACGCACTCCATCCTGCGGAAATCCATGAGGTGATGTATTGGACATCTGGCAGTAAATTATCTGAGAAAGAACCAGCTTAACAACGAGTCCTACAAAATATGTTGATTTCCAAACCTCGATAATTCTCTCTAGGCGATCCTCTCAAATAATTGCTTGAGTCGAAGGGGTCCAACAGCGTGTTGCTGACCAAAGGGTTCTGACTTGATCCAAGTACCACCTTCGAGTTGTCAGCGATGACGGTGTTCGCGAAAGGCTGCGCTGTCCGCAGTGCAGAGACGAGCAGACCGATGGTGGTGACGCCAATCAAGATGCAGAAAATTGTTAGAAGCTGCCGGCGGGTAGGTTTGGCAAATGCACGCCGAGTGCCAACGACATGTTTCAGCGCTATTCCAGACGGCGAGGAGCACTGCTAAACGAACGCCGCAGAAATGCGAAGGGATTTGTGGTAAAAGCGAGTGCGTTGATCAAGTCTCTATTTCCGCTGGGGAGTGGATATTGAAAGTTCTTACTCAGGATGAATGTAGTATCATTATGGGAACTTGGGATTGGATAAAACGGGTTGTATCGTTTCTATTTTTGGGAACGTCCAATATGGGGTTTGATCGATTGATCAACCAAGCTCAAGGATTCGACAATCTTCAGGTGATCTTCAGTTGGATGCATCAAGGTATACATACCGTACGTTCATGTTTACTTGTTATTCAGTACTAACACCACTTATGGACTATTTCTCTGACTATCAGTAATTATATTAAACCCTATTGGGAGAAGAACTTGTGGCGCATAGGAGGCAATAGGATTCAATCAAACACTGTATGTAAGTCGTTCTAGTCTCTCGCGGATAAATTTCAATATCTCACTATCCTTTAATTGCAATTTTTAAAATAATGTCCGATCCCCTCTTCACTGATTTAAATTTAGTAAGAGCCACTGTCTAATGAAGATCAAGTCAATAACGAGCTCCGATCGTGGCTTCAATCGAAACGGCATGATCTCTCGGAGTCAGATCCAAAGTTCTAACGATTGGGGTCTGAATGAGTGTTCTTAAATGTGGGACTAGTGACTTTGGCCGAATCGACCATGGTTTGTTGATTGTTCGCGATTCGCGGTATAAGGATCCGGTTCAATCTTAGATTAACCTCCCATTCTCGTTAGCTTCTGCATCTGCGACAGAATACTTAATAAATGAAATGACATGTATCCACGACTCCCAAGTTCCTTCGTCGATCTCTTCATGAATTCCTGCAACTCACAGAGATTTCAGGTGGCATGCGTAGTCGCCTTCTATATGTTTTCAGCGCTTATTGTGAGTTGATTACTTGTCGATTTCTCATTCCAGCTTTGACCGAACTTACTAGATGGTCTTCGTGTAAGCAGAGTACTATTACAGATGCAGAACACTAATCCTGGTTTAGGAATAAGGCTGTCTTGAATAGTTCCCCCGAAATCCCCCTAATTTTTCTCCTTTTGCAATTGCTGATAGCAGTTACACTAATGCATGTTTCTGCGGCAATCTGGGGGAACAAAATTGCGATACCTGCGCTGGATGTTCATGTTGCAAAGAAACTTATTCCAGTGGTTTCTGTAAATATTATCGGTTTAATCTTCAATACTCTTTGCTTGAGAGATGTCGAAGCATCATTTTTTCAGGTACGATTTCCCGATTCTGATATATTTTTTTGCGCATGACTTAAAAGCGTGTAGATTGCACGAGGTTTAGTTCTACCCCTTACTATTGTGGTTTCTTCGTGTTACACGAAATCCACTCCATCCAGAACAGTGTTCACCGCTGCAGCTACGGTGACCCTTGGATTCATGCTAGGTGTAGCACCTTCTTCCATCCTTCCTGAACATGCCATCCCATCGAGCCTTTCGCTTTTTTATGGCGTACTTTCATCGCTCTTCATTGCCTTCCACGCCGTGCTTATCAAGAATTCTCTACCTCACTGCAACAACTCAACCATTGAGTTGGCGTGGTGGACAAACGCTGGATCTGCCATCTTGATTCTTCCATTTGTAATTCTGACAGGCGAGCCCCTTAAAATGTATGCTCTCGCTCAAAGCGATAGCTGGAGCTTTCGCACATTTGTCTGGGGAACACTCATTACAGGCTTGTTTGGATTTTTGCTTTGTGTGGCAGGCCTGTTGAGCATCAAAATCACGAGTCCAATCACACATATGTTCTCAAGCGTACTTGAGTTTTCCTCATAGTATCTTATTTATTGGCTAATTAATTGTATGGATGTAGGCTGCGAGATCCGTTCTTCAGACTGTGCTTGGAGTCTGGATTTTTGGGGATATCTTGACAATGTAGGTGGATATGAATTATAGCGGAAGCGTATCTCAACTTCTTATCATAGCAACAGAGCTGGGTCGATCTTGGTCATTCTGTGCGGAACTATGTGAGTTCCTGATATTTTTTCTGATCAAGTTATTCAAATGTTCAACTGTTAAACTACAGGTTATATACATTGACTAAATCCGTTGAAGCAACGTCTTACAAGCCTGTATCCAAGGTCGAACCAGACGTCGAGGCGGCGAACTCAACCATCCGTGGATCATCCGATTTGCGGTATAACAATGACAATATTATGCTGACCCAGATGGGGGAAACGGATGGTTATGCGAGAGAAAGTGTGGAGGTCGAGAGGTCCTAGCTATGAATCGATTTGCGGGGTACGCAACATATACTACCACCTATGGAGTAACACAGGACTACTTTTCTCGTCATACGAAGTACAATTTAATTTGTAGCCACAACCATGGAGATCTTGAGTATTAGACTCAGAAGCGCTCTCCGTAAATACACTTATTAATGTACAGACCGATCCAGAATCTACTTTATTCAATGGAGGCATAAAGCACGCGACATCGTTGCGGTCGGGCTGTTCCTTTTCGAGATTTATTTTACTCAGGCTGTGATGTGTGTCTGTGCTACCACAGTCTACAGATTGTGGTATTAGTAGGACGAACGATGACCAAGAAGATTAAAGCGTGGACCCTAGTGGGATGAATTGAGTTTAATTGACTTGAACTGTTCATCTGTCCATTTATACTCGTAGAGAGGATCTGAGAATGGCTGAATTACCGATAGGTCTTCAAGAAGATTTCCGGCAAAGTGTTCAAATTTATTCACTCATCCCTCAATTGAGCTGAGCTACTAGCGCTCAAGCTCCTCAAAGTGTAAATACCGATTAGTTACTAGTGTACGTATAGCCCGTCAAAATATTTCATCAACGATGTGACTTACAGCCGCATCTCCAAAGCAACATTTCGATTTGAGGTTATTACCTTTGATTTCTGGCCACTTTATACACGCTGCCACAGCTCAGGACTATTGCGAATTATATATGTCCTGCCTAGCCTTCCCAAGGTCCACTTTGTAGCTCTATCTAGAATTCCCTTCCACCTGGCCCGTTAACCATGGCCACCGCTGTACTACATCCTAGCCTAAGGCGAGAGCTCAATACATATGGCAGGAAGCACGCACAAGAGCCCTATCAATCCATACAACATATACCCTCCTTGGTCTCGTTAACAGCGGTACTCGAAAGTGCCCCTTCCCGTGTTGAGCGCAAATTAGGAGAGACTGAGGTTTCCTACTTTTTGCCATCTCGGGAAAGTGGCGTAAATGATATGTGAGCCACGTCCAAGCACGGGTTATTTGAGCTGTATATGTAAATGATACTTGTTACAGGTATTTGCATTTGGGTTGTCAAGCCCCCTCACGCTTGGTTGAGCGCCGCCGGATTCTTGTCGTGTGGGCAATTATGCAAATTCGACACCCACTTCTGGCGTCAAAGGTTAAGATGAACACCTACGAAGACATTTTCTTCACGTGCGTTCCATTGTGGTCTCCTCGCGAAAAAGTATGACACGCACAGCGCCCATCTAGGTATGATGCGCCACATTCGCCAAAAGAGGCATTGGAGTTGGCCGATCGGCATCTCGAATATCGCAAACAGTCCAAAAATGGTGGGTACGATAATGAGACAGATAAATTTCAATGCAGTCTATTAATGATGAATCAACAGGTCTCATCGATGCCTATCTAAATGGCCCACGAACGTTATCGAATGAGCGTCTATCCTATCTCATCATTTCTCAGAGTGATGGGAAACCCAAAGGGGAGGATCAAAATATCGATTTCCTAATTTGCGCGACGCACTTTTTGGGTGATGGTATGGCGCTTCATCAATTCGCTAACGACTTCTTTGGGTTGCTTGGTACCACTTTGAGTCAGGAAAATCTCGCCACTCAGCTGTCCGTTGAATGGTTTGAACGCTGCTCTAACATAAATAATGCTGTAAGTATATCGTATTTAGTTGCGCAGCCGGATGATAGCTAATTTGGTGATTCTAGGCACCAAGTTTACCTTTACCTGTGGAGGGTCGACTTCCAGCTTCTCCATCTGGAATATTCAGAAGTGTTGTTTCTCGCGTAGACTTCGATTTGAGTCAACAAAAGCTGATTGTAAGTCCTAAGCTGCATTTTGAGTCCCACTACTAATAAGACCTATATAATTATAACGTTTCTCAATTCAAGGGAGGACATCATTTTCCTAGGCGGTCGAATGGGGTTCGACACACTATTGTGCCCACGATATCCATACCTTCACATAAGACCAAGCTGATCCTCGGAAATTGTAAAGATCATGGAGTTTCAATTTCCGCTGCTTTATTTGCACTTTGCAATATAGCGTGGGCGAGGACGCGCTCTGAAGGCTGGGAGCTCCCAATGTATGCATGAACCATGCATTGTCTATCACCCCTCATAAAATTAACGCACCTCTAGCATGATATATTCCGCTCTGAACATGCGGCCTAACCTCCTGGCGGAAAAGAAATTGAACGACTCCTACTGGTTCCTTGCGATTGGGTACTTCAACGTCGTCTTGCCTTCCTTCTTCCCAAAATCGACCACAGGCACAGAAGATGACGTAAAATTGGCCAACATGTTCTGGCATCGTGCGCGTGCTGCAAAAGCGCAGAGCACCAAAGCTATTAAGAACCCCATGGGCGTTTCGCGCTGCCGACAGATGGCCTTCGAGCGTGCGGCGCGTGCACGCGCGTGGGCAAAGGAGGACGACGACAAGCTTGCAGGTATCGCGAGCAGCATGCCAGTTGGCCCTGTCCCCGCTGCAATTTCTCTCAGACCAAAAGTGCCCTCCACAGCTTTGATGGGTCTCTCGCTTCTAGGAAATTTGGACGGCATTTACAAACACGCTAATTTCCCCGATATCAAATTCCACACTCTGACCACTGGGTCGCGCCAGCGCTCTGGTGGCATGCTTTTATTCGGGTATACGTTCGCCGGTAAACTTTGGATTAGCCTTGGATACGACGAAAATGGCCTCGAGGAGGTCACCGTGCAGAATTTTTGGAAGAATATAGTGGAAGGAGTCGAGGAATTCCTAATGCCTGCCTAGAGGACATCAGTAGATGGTATTCATTAAATGATTGGATGCTTCACAGCTTGGACTTTTTGTATTCGCGCATGATCTATTTATTAGTCCTATTCAAATCTCATTGAAAGCCCTGCAAGATGGGTATAATACAATGTCGCGCTTGTTAATCTCTGCATCCTGTCGTAATGTATATAACACAATCTGTCGGCGTCATTGGTACTCATGGCCGTTGAGCTAGCTTAGGCTGGAGGAGAGCTGGGCTGCAGAGAAACCAAGGTAAATTATATATGGGTTAGGATGTATTGAAAACAATATTAATATAGTACGTACCTTCTGTTCTTGGTCCTGTATGCTTGCCAGACAAAGCCTCCGAATAGAGCTTCAATGCTACCCCAAACTAGGAGACTCTACAAGGATTTAATTAGACAAAAGATTGTATGTGATCGTTCAAAATTCAACTAACCGTTGAGCGGGAGACAATGAGGTTGTACATATTGCTTGATAGTAGCGTTATGTGGAGTAATATATGTGCAATGGATAAGCTTTAGTTGATGGAGCTTTTGAGGTTCGTGGTTTGTGGGATTGGCACGAATTCCTTCGATACTTGTTCCACGAACTATCCGTGCATTTTATACTCGGGGAGGACACGGAGCAAACTTGGTCACTTGAACGTGAAGGCGGCCAGAACGTTCGAAACGGTTCCATTGCCGTCCTCGACCAGCATCGGAAATTTCAGGAAACCGCTACATCTCAATGGAGAGCAGTTTGTTCTTGTGCAATACAAGCAGAACGCAAACGACATAAACTCGACTTGAACTGGACTATGAATTTCCTAAAAAGGAATTTCGAGACCGGTCGAGGCTCTTGGGCAACTCTTCAGCGATTTTAAGCTTGGGCAAGCCTACGATAAGCCTGGATCGCAGCCTGGCCCGTTCAAACCGTTCAAGTCACGGAGATCTTGATGGGTTACAGCCGGAATACACTGGACAAACGCCATAAACCCAAGGAAAACAGCACTTACTCATAAAAAATAGTATGCACTTGAATGAATGATACAAAAGTAATCTACATGTCCGGGAGTTCCCTCTGTATCAGCCGTGTCCAAGTGCTTTCTTTCCACCAGTCGTTCATGCTGTCTATCCGCTCCCAGAGCGTCTCCTCGTCGACGCCATAGATCTCGTACTTGCCTCCGTCCAGTGGCCGACCCTCGCGCTTTGCGACGTCGATTGCGGCTTTGTTCTCACCCCTGCATGCCATGCGGAAGAGGGAAGGAAAAACCGAATTCGGAATGATCAATAAGAAGACGCAAGTGACAGAAAATGTCAAGAAGCGTACCTGAGCAACTCCATAAGCTCCTTTCTATCGGGGAAGAAAAGCCGTGGCTCGAGCACCGCCAGGATGCCGAGCGCTGCGCGGTATATGAAAGAGTCGCCTTCAAGGAGGAGCACGTCCCATATTCGTGCACAGGCTTCGAACGGGAGGTGGTCGAGGAAAAGGGGTATCACCCAGTCCGGAAAATAGGCGCTCGGCGAGATTTGATGCTGCTTGAAGTTGAAGTAAACTTTTGATTTGATGGATGTTAGTATAGAAAGAGGAAACGTATGAAGGAGGCGTACTCTTTGGCATCCCATCAGCGAGCATGGTGTCGAATATTCTTGTAAAGGTGTGAGTATTTATGTGAGAGTTATGAAATTCGCACACAATCACCTGTAGTATGCCTCGACCTATACACAGAATGCACAAGACAGGTCGCTAAATTAGCCAGCTACGCACATATTCTGAGCTAAATTTACTTACATCGTCTTTCGCCCGTTCGCCGCCAAAGAAACTCCGCATACAATGTCGTTCCAGGAGATTGCGCATAACGATAAAGGCCTGCTGGTTTGGCATATTGAGCAAGAGCATCGCTGCAATCTTTGCCGCGCCCAGTGTATATCCCAGTCCCTCGTCACTCCGCGATACCACCCATGCGCATAGCATGTCCTTGAGGTCGACATACATGGGCCCTGTATCTTTGAGGAAAATATGGACGGAGGGGAGTGTTGTTGAGATATCTTGTTCCATCAGATCCAGCGTGGCTTGTGGGAATACCCCGGAGGAGAGAGCGCGTCTTGCTCGAGATAGACAGGTGCGATAATGATCTGAGCATTACAACGCATGTCGCAGTTCATGGCAAGTACCAGGACAGGGAAAGGCAAGGTAAAATTCGTTCATTCGTTCGTGAGCAAGCGGAATGATCAGATTTAAGCAATAACGGCGACAATGAGTAAAAATATAGACACGCGTTGTGGCCAATTGACGTCTACCTTTGCTCAAAGCTAGCCCATTACCCACCGCTTTTTCCCAGAGGTGTGCACGCAGCTTCGTTGGGATGCCGCGCCACCATAGTTTGCGCAGCTGCGCGTTGCGGTGCACGACGCGCCAATCGGGCAGAACATCCCTCTCCCAGATGTGCAACGTCTCTTCGATCGCCTTCTCCCGCGCCATACGGCGTTCGTTTAGCGCTTTCCGTCGCTTCTCAGCTATAAAATAGGACACAACGAAAATTCAAGGTAAGGCTATATTATTTATCGTGCAAGCCATGCCACCCACCCATTATCCGGCTCTGCTGCATGATATGTTGCCAGTCTGCCATGTGCTTTTGATCCTCCTCCTTTGGTTTTGGAGGAAGAAACGTCGGGCGGGTCTTGCTCATCACCTTCTCAAATGCACTGGGACCCATAGACCGATGCCCTCGGCGCGTGGTGAAGGTCTTTTCTGTCAATAGTATGTTCCCATTTCCATTGCTATGGCCGTCCCTTCTTGCGATCCCCGTGGCACTGGTGCAGTTGAGGGAGAGGAAACATCTTTTGATATGGAGGAAGAAGCGGAGCGCGGCGGCGGTAACTTCGAGACATCCGCAGGGGCACTTAGAGGCATTGGTGGGAGTGGCACTGAGCTAGGCGAGGGGCGTTTGCGATCGTGCGGCGGCGGTGAGGGCGGTGCCGGCGTACGCGGTGTTGTCGGTCGCTCGTGCTCAGCCTGCGCCTTGTGGCCGGGTAGCTCCTGAAATCCGTTGGTGTGTGGGACTACTCCGTGCTCTTGATCTACAGGAGCAATACCATCATGTCCGGTGTTCATGTCATTTGAAAGTGTGCGTGTGTAATCTGAGGGGAAGGTGAGTTCAGAGCGGTGGTATGGATGCTCGTCCGCCGACGTGTCGAGCGAGATCTGGGAGAAGGTAGCTGACAGCGAGGAACCAGAGTCCTCAAAGCATTTGCAGCTGCCGTCGCCGCTGCGTCGATGTCAAGCGTCGACACCGAGTTGTTATAGTCGTGCTCGTGCACTTCCGATGGTGGTGCAGAAACCGAAGAGGCATGCTCATCATCCCAAGCTTCCTCAGGATTCGGCATATTCCTTGCCATCTCTTCGCGGATGACGTCCGGGGAAAAGACGTAGGCATGCCCAGCCTGAGGATCGTCGGCCGCGTCGAATGCGTCGTCGTCATCGAATTCTGGTAAATGGAGGGGCGGAGGTACGTGATGGTCGCTCATGGTCGTGGTGTGGGGAAGAGAGGGTATGTAGTTATGTGCAGCGCTACCTCCCGCATGCCGTTAATCTTGCCGCGCCTAGGGACGTCCGCGCGCAACGGCCCCTTGCTGTGACTACGGAGCGCTCATGTGACATGCGTGTCAATTTAAGGCTCTTGCACCGCTCTATCTTCAAGAAAGTAATATTTGAGTTGTAACCAGCGCCAGCGCGCAGCTTTTTCTACATTGTCATGTTGTCCGAGAGCATCTTGTTGATATCAATGTCATACGATGATTGTGCCCCTGTACGATTTGGAAGAATCAGCTTTGTGCAAACGAATGCAACACCGCCACCCAAACGAGAAATCAACTCTGCCACATATTTCACTGATGACTGGCTGCAGCGATGATCGCAGAAGTGCTGCTCGTCCTCGCCGGGCACTCTTCGTCTTTGTTCACCGCAGAACACACTCTCGCACCAGCTTTCACGCCGCTACTCCATCCAGGTGAACAACAAACACTCGAGGCTCTCGCTCTCATCGCCGCGCGCTATAGCAGGATCAAGACCGCCTGCACTGCCCTGTCGCGGTCTCCATCGCGCTATATTTGTGCCCTCTGCGCGACACTATCACACATTCTGAAGGAGGACTATGAATCTCTCGTCATTGCAACGGAGGCGCAGGTCCTACGACGCGATCCTGCGCTGGTGGCCGGTGCAGCGTTCGTGCCACTCGCGGCAGTACGTGCGGTCTTTGCCGAGTGGGATGCACCTTTAGCTGCCTTAGTGGCACTCATGGACGAGGTGGAGAGGGTGAAGGAGTGGAAGCCGGGTCCGCTCATTGATATGTTAGTTGCGAGGTCGAAGACGGGTGTGCATCGTGTGGCAGATATCATCAATCGTATCTCTATCGCGGTGCAACGCGTCTGGCGGACTCAGTTGACAGCCTTCCTTGTCCATGGATCATTGGCTGCTGTTGATCCACTTGCAGACGATGATCTGAAACTGACCGTCGGCGCGGTGCCCTCGTGTGTTTCCACCCAGTCAAGCGAGTCCATAGCCTACATTGGACGCGCGATCGCCACGGTGAAGAAGGTTAAATGGCAGAAACAGCTACCGAGGAATCTCGCGACAGAACATACGGCCCTGTTGGAAAGTGTCCTTCCTCAAGAGCAACATGCGTTTGACCTCGTTATTTCGCAAATCCGAACGAATGTCGGCGAGTGGCTCTGGTTGAATGTCTTGACAAAGAAGGATGTGGACGATGCGGTTGATTCATTGTGAGCCCAGATGTCTTTTTTTACGCCTTCTTATGATTTATGGTTATTTCAGAGCAAACTACTTCCTCATCCGAAATGGAGAATTCAGCCTCTCCTTAATACGAGAAATCGAACGCTTGAAGATATCTCGTTTGACTTCACGGCCTGGGACTGCATCTATGATCCGCGAACAGGATCTGAATCTCGCTATCCTTCGAGCATCATTAGGAACGACAGCCCAGCATGACCCCTACTTATCGAAATTGCGTTTTGTTCTTCCAGATGGACCGCTACGCCCACTCCTACCCTCACTAACAAACGACGCGCCATCACAATCGACGTTGTTTGACACAGTACTTCTCGGCACACCTCTTTTGCTATCTTATAATCTATCTTGGCCTCTGGATCTCTTCCTCGACCGTGCGGATCTCTCAATTTATTCTTCTGTATTCTCCTTCCTCTCTGCCTTGCGAAAAACCCACACCAATGTACATACGTGTTGGACCTCACTATCGAACGCCCAACGCGCCAGACGGCGGTGGACGGGCTTCGGCGAAGGCGGTACTGCGGAAGATCAGGACGTGCGGGTGCAAATGCTTCGCTGCGGGTGGGGCGTGGTGCGCGACATGGGCTGGTTTCTGGACACACTGCTCGGCTATGTGATGATGGACGTGGTGGACGTCGAGTTTCGGAAGCTGAAGGAGATGTTGGCCACGGTATCGCATTTGGACTTCTCGACGCTGCGGACGATGCACACGAACTACCTAGGCCGACTGCTCGATGGCTGCCTGTTAACCAACTCGTCGCTGACAGGCGTGTTGCGGCAGATGCTGGACGTGTGCGAACGGTTCGTGGCACTGGTGGAACGGTGGGGCGGCGACGTGCTGCCCGCACTGCTATTTGAGGGCAGTCTGCGGGGCGACGACATCGAGGTGGGCGCTACTGTCAAAGAACGCTGGCGGGTTGTGGCCGAGATTGATGAGAGCCTGCGCGGGCTGTTGGAAACCTTCTACGAGACCCTGACGCTCTCAATGGCACAACACCATTTGCAGCACCCGGAGACGCGTCCAAGTCGGCGTTTATGGGCACGAGCATGGTGGGCCAGACGACGCATACGCGCTCCGGGCTAGACGGGGAGCGCGAGCAGAGCCGGAGGCATGTAGAACGCTTGCTGCTAAGACTTGACTTTAATGGAGAGCTGTCGAAGCCGCGGAGAGGGAAGGGAGGCGATATTCTTGCAGGCCTGTGACTTTTCGTTGACCGCGCTTCATTGAAGTAATTGTATCTTTCTCAATGTTGTTGTAGCACAATCGCTTCCACTGCAGGAGTCTGCCTACGGAGACTAGTGATTACTGCAAGGCCAGAGGATCAGTGCCACTTCCAAATTAAGGGAACGCGTCAGACACGTGGATGGCGTCACAGCTTTCCTTTTTTGGAGAGGTTGAACTCGGACTGCGCCGCTGCGGCCTCTTCACGACAGACTTCCACACACTGTGGTTGCCGCTCTTCTGCTGCCTGCACGTAGCACCTATATATTCCAAACACCCTATCCTTGTTCTTTCCTTGATATCATGTCGCTGGAATCGACGAGTGATGATGTGGTTGCTAGAAGCAACGGCGAGCGGTCCCAGCCTGACTCGCCTGCATCTTCCAATGAGCTGCGCAGCTTTCCACCGGAGATTCTGTTGCATATACGTGCGTTTCTTGTCTCTTTATCTTCTTCAAAAACTTACCCGGTCAAAAGTCTCTTATTTGGACCTCCCGGACCTGGCCCTTATCGCGCAGGTCGTGCCAGAACTCGAGCCGCTCACCAGCGACCCTGTGCTGCATAGATACCGGATCTTCATAGTGTCTCCATCTCGTGTAAACCATAACTTGTTTGCGACAGGACCGCAAGGACAAGCTTTGCGGCCGACTGTATCAGATCTAGTCCACCGCGGCGTGCTTAGGGGTATTGACCGGCAGTGGAGGACGGGCGCTTATTTCTATTCTAAGAGCGTACGTCAATTTCTCTTTCTCCACTCTATAATGTCGTGTCACCTATCAATATGATATTGATGAAAAACGTGCTGATGCTCTTATTTCCCCGTAGGCGATCATCCAATATGAGAACGGCCGGGAGCTCTCACGCCGTTTGGCATCGAACGTGCTGTCCATGCAGCTTCGCAGACGGATGAAGACCAACGCTCTTCACTCGCGCCAGATGTGCCCCGACGTGGAGTCATCCTCGCCAAACATTGCGCGTTCGCTCCTACCGATTGTGCGCAAGCTTAAGTGGTCGCTGCAGCGCGATAGGCTCGCTAAGGTGTTCAAGGAGAGCGGCGTGCCACTGGGCGTTGGTGCGTGGCTGGCAAATGGTGAATACGGGCGAAGAATTCTCCTCGACGATGAGAAGTTTAGGTTGGCGGTATGTCCTGACATCGGGAAGGCGCGCGGGTTCTTCGAGCGGTTGTCGAAGATCTGAGTGGAAGAATTCGTATCAGGGACTTTTCTATGTTGGGTTTTCTTTGTTTCAGTGTACAGTGTACTCTCTTTCTCCTTGGACTATATTGATACCTCAAGATACGTCTATTATCCTGCATTCTCCATATATCCTGCTAGAGACACATCTCTACTTGTTACTATTCGATGTATGTAGCCAGTCTACTTCAATATTCTCCAGTACATCTTAATATTATCATTGTATGTTCTAAATTTCTTCCTTGTACATGATTCTTACTTTGTGTATAGTTCGTTCTTTGTTGTTTGATTCTAAGTGTTGTACACCTCCATGAGCCATTATGTGACTCAATGGTATTGTTTGGTGTTGCCTGATTTTTGATGCTGTAACTTGAGAAGATCTGCAGGCATGCTGAAGGAATCCATGACACAGCAGGAGTAGTCAAACTATTCGTTGATAGCATTGATCAAAGGATGCGTGGGTCGAAAAATTAAAGTTGTCGAACGTCGGTGCAAATCTCGGGGACATCTCTTCATCATCAATTTCGAAGTTACAGAATCTTATTCCCCTCAAGAACGCCCCGATTTCTCCACAAGATGCAACGGACCCACCAAAAATTGTCCTTTCCAAACGTCGTACTCCAAATAATAGAGCTCCAAAGTTCTACTATCGTGGTGTCCACGTCGTCAGGGTAAAGCAGAAGCACGTCTTTGGCCCAATCTGGGTAACTGAAGACATGATGCTTGCTGCCTGACAGTCGGCTGCACTGTATTAGCTCTACAAATATTTCGCTCGACTCTAAAACAGGGGATAGTGAGTAATAAAGCGAGCGATAACTTGTGGATGTGGAGGCTGGGACTGTGAGGGCCAACTGTATGCCGCAGCCCAACAGCCGAAGCAAGATTGGGAGGAAGAGGTTGGCATGGTGGCGGGAGAATCTAGAGAATTTTACGGTATTTACGCTTGCCTGAGCTCTGAGATCTAAACGCTTCCAACATAGATGGAAGGCGATGGCCAATGGAACATGGTGCCGTAGGAAAGCAAATAGAACTGACGCGGTTAATTGGTCATGTGACCGCGTGGCAGTTTTTCTTCCCACACCAGACGAGACCCTCTCTTAGCTCTACTGCTAGTACTGGTCCTCTCTGAGTCCCAACGACCGTCCAACGAATTCGCTCATTATTCTTCTATCTGCGTACATCTTAGCATCGAAGTCAAATGGACCAAAAGACACCCAAAAACCGTACTTTTCAGGAGTCTTGGCTGGGTGAGAACTTATGCTTCACTTCCTGTGGAAACGGTCTGACTCGCTTCGCCCTAGCTATTCTGCTCGAACGCGTCTTGTCATATCGCTTGGGGTCTGTGTGATCGGAGCCACCGGCATCATGGTCTCCAATTCCTTGAAAGAACGATGGTGCAGAAGCCTTCACTACCAAGCAGCACGTCTAGCTCGGACTCGGAAATGACATAATAAACTGGCTAGACCAGGACCATGCATGAAATCCTTTTCACAAACACATACGATCTTTCTCTTCAGAATCTGTATTATTGTGATTGTGAAAGGCTATTTATCGTTATCATTTCGAGCACAATAAACGACTAGAAACATGAAACACATATCCCTAACGGCATAGCGATATATCAACGAGGGACCCACGAAGCCGGGGTCGGACTCTCATCCACCATCCGCCCCGACGATGCAATATGCGACCCAATTCCAATCGTGTCCTGCAGCAACTCGTCGCCGAGCATACGCAGCTCGCCAGTCGGCCCACGATGAGCCATTCGCTGGGCCGGTGCCAAACCAATAGCGTCTCCTCCTCAGCCCCATACCCATCACCACCACCACCAATGGGCATTCGCTGCGTTTCGAACCCATCAAAGGATTCGTCTTCGTCGTCAAATCCGTCATCTTCCACAACAGGTCCTGACTGAGCAAACGGGTGGATGGGAACAATCCCTGTTGTTCCAACGACATCCTCGTCCGCAAGCGAATCACTGGAATTATTGGACGACCCAAATGAATTGTCATCGTCATATTGCCCGTGTACGCCCTGCGAAGCCATAAGGAAGCGGCAGATGGATGGGCCGTATTGTTGATCTCGTCTAGATCCAAAGAATCGGAGGAATCAAGGTCGTCTTGATGGCCTAGCATCTGATTATACACGGGTGTAGCTGGTTCTGAAGGTTCTGGTGAATAGGATTGTTGCTGTTGGCGTTGAAATATTGGTAGAGAATCCTGTCCTCCTAGTATAGGGCTTGCAGGGATGCGAGGGCGAATACGTAGACCAGGCGTAGCCATTCCAGGTGTAGCGCCGACATTTGGACGAATGTCATCGCGAATTCGTTGAATCATGCTTTCTAAGCTTGAATCCTTCGTAACGTTGCTGCTACTGCTGTAATCGTTGTCGCGTCTGTAGCGCGATAACGACGGTGGTGTTGGAACTGTGCTCATACTAGAGTCATAATAACTGCCAGCGTATGCACCTGCATTCTTGTTCCCACCACTTTTAAATTGTGCATCCCGTAGCAAGTCGCGTTGTATGCGTGCAGAGGCATCCGTGCTGGTGTTTGCCCAAGCTTGATCCGTTCAAGTACAGCTGAAGACCTAGGAGGCCTCGCGGGAGACATCAGAACAGGAGGCGACATCCCAGGAGGTAATCCATCGAAAGAATCGTCGTCTTCGTCATCCGCGAAAGGGGCCGCAGTAGCGCTCTTAGTTGACTTTCCTTTCTTCTGCGGTGTCAAAATTGAAGGGTCACGAGGTCAACGACGCCACTCCACTCAGCAGGCGAAGCTGAAGAAAGATATGGGTTAAGGCTTTTGTTGATAGTGGGAGTCTTTGGTTTGCTTCTGATTTGAGCGGAGAGACCGTTTTGCCATCGAAGGTTGAGTTGTCACTCGCTGAGTATAGGTTGTGGCGGAGGACATTGCGTAGCAAGGGATGAGAAGCATCTTTCCTTTGCCTTTCTCGGACGCAGGTAATATGCTTGTGTCGTCTTGTCTAAAGGTGCTGTCGATAGACGCGTCTTGATTTTCGCGGGGATCGCACTGCTTCCAGAGTGAGAAGTCACCAGACTATCATCTGCTGTCTGGTTGGAAAACTCGTTAATCTCGCGATTCAGACGAACGAGAGGCGATTCTAAGGATGTCGTCCATGAAGGCTGCTCGGATAGTTCTTCCCTGTAGTTTTGCTATTTGATTTCCCCATTCTCGATATAGCAGGCGTGGAGGAGAAGGCACCCTGGCCGGGCAGGAAAGACGTTTCGCTGTTCACCGTACTCGTCTCGTACGCGTCTTGATCCCTACGGATTGTCTGATCCTGTGGAGTATTATCATGTTGATCTTCTGAAGAGGCTTCAGTATCTTCGCGCTCTGATGTGTTTTCATTTACTGTAGAATAGTCGTCGAATGTTGGAATCCGTATTTGAGCTGCTTGTTCATAAAATGATGTCCAGAACTTGTCACAGCGGGTTCAGAAATCAATCTATGAAACAAGGCATAAGTATATACACACCTTCGCAGCCTCCCTCACCGGCTCTGTTCCGACGGCATAGCGTTTCACAGCAGGCAGGAGTTTAGTTGCCAATGCGTGATGAATTTTTGAGAAATTCTCGTCGATATTCTAGAATTCCATAAACTCAGAAGTCCTCAGATTCGTGAAGATAATATCCTGACCTGAAGCTTGATAGTAATGAGCTGCTCTATCTGCTCTATTTGATCTGTAGTTGGTGCCTCAGTGTCCAAGCCTGGAATAACGATTGATGCAGGATCAGGATTGGGCGTCCATCTTGGGGGATTGGGACGGATGGATTTTCGCGGCGCGGACATAGATTTAATGTTCCTCGTTTATAAGATGTTAAAAATGGCAAGCAGGACTATTTGATGTTTAACGAGATTGGAATATGTAGCAAGCAAGTGCAAGTAAGGTTTGGCGTTGAAACGTTCATATCCGAGTCCGAGTCCGAATCGCTGCTCAATATGGAAACCTTCAAAACGCGAAAAGCGTGACATACGCGTGATATTCTATTTATAGTCGCGTCATCTTGCTGTCCTGAAAATGAATGATAACAACACAAAGAATCGAATAATGAAATATATGCAACAATACAGAAATTATACGCGACTCAAATATCAAGAATCCGTCATAAATCAGCAACAAACACCTTGCTTAAACCGTGCCATTGAAAAAGCCAGGACTCTGGAATGTGAGCACCGTTACACTCATGGCAGGGAAAGTGTAATTGAGGCGATCGGGGAGTGGAATAGCAAAGCTATTCGATACTGGGATGATGTTGTCCGGTTGTTCCAGTGTGTTAGAGACGTTGAAGAGGCCTGAAATTGGACTCAAGGTCGGCGAACTAATTGAGATCGCAGTGGCAAAACCGGTGATAGGGAACTCTAGGAAAATGTCGGCGGTGAGATCTTCCGTTCCTGCATTGGATACCTAAATATTTGGTCAGAATACTGTAGATCTTCGGCTAACATACGTCTACCTTTAGGAACACGACATCCGTCTCGTTATTTGCGCTCGCGACCCAATAAAGTGGAGCTGTATCAGATGTAGAGGTTGGGGTAGTTGATAGGACATGTGTGCCGCGGTTTACGCTGAACATCTAAAATTGAAGGAATTGTAAGTCAATCTTTGACTCGATGGTAATTCCGGTGGCCACTCGTTACCTGTTGGACATAGTAAGACGTTGACTTCACGAGTCTGGTAGCATCATATGTGATGATATCTGGAGTCCATTGATAACTTTTGATGTGCTGAAAGCTATCAGAAGGTTAGCATTTGCAGCGGTTACATGGCTGGAGTAAATCTAGAACCTTGGAGCATCTTAAAGTGAGGGCAGATTAGAAATACGCCCTCCGTCAGCAATATACAACAGAAACATACATGCAGATGCAAAAACAACATCCGAATTGCGTTCCATTCCGGTCATGAAAGCAGCTTCTGCAACTGAACCTTGCAAAGTAGGATATGCAAGCCGACCGCTAGGAAGATCTCCTAGAACGTTATCGTCGTTTGTAGAGGTTACTAGTAGTGGTAGTCATTTGATCACGTCCTATACAGAATTTTTCTGATATGAACATACCGGCATATTCACCTAGAGTAATTAACAGGATAAGGAAGTGAACTCTGAATATCAATTGCATGACTTACCAACGAAGAACTGTGTCCCATTGCGCGGATAGTCATCAAACATAAATGATGCATTGAGAAACCACGATGGCGAACTGTATGTGTGGAAATCGACTGCGACACATAAAATTCATTAGTCAAAAAGGCTGGCAGCTGAAGAGATAAATTTACTCTTCGTATAAGCTGGAGTGAGAGCTGTGGATGGAAGGCTCGTCGCAAGGCATTCCATTTGAGGATATTTTGCACCAATGGCATCAACAAACGCTTTCCATCTGTACCCGGCATACCTGAAATCTTTTTGAATAAATGCGCGAAGTGATTTGATAGAATATACTTACGAATCTGGTTGGAACTAAGCAATGCCAAGAAGCTTTGCGTTACAAAGGAAGAAAAAAAAAGATAAATAGACTTACTTGATCCTCGTTTCCGCTGAGCCACGTAATGAGAATGTGGTACAGATATTGAAGTTAGACGGACGCACATTTCAATGAATTTGAGCGCATAAGGCTCTGTACGGCCTAAGCTAGCCCGAACTTTACCCCATTGCGTGGTTTTGGCATCACCGACGATAAATTCGATTTCATTGAGGGCGTCATCGATATATGGTTGCAGGTCAGCTTCTGGAACGACGGGCCATGTCGACAAATCAGAGTAATTGGCGATGGAGATTCCGTCCCAGATTCCTACATCGAAGGGGTCAGCCTTCATCCATGTCTGTGAACAACACATAATAACCTAAGATTGGTTCCTGATATACGAATGTTTTTAGTAGTGAGATGATCATGGGAAGAAGATTATCAATTTACAGCTCCAAGATCTTCTACCCAGTTTAAATATTCGAGGAGGCCCTACCGGAATTTTGAGAATGCTATCAAATATTCATTTCGAACGAATATCTCGACTTACAAGGCCGTCCGTATTCGCATAGCCTGAAATACTGTAGTTAGTTCGGCCAAGTGATAGGCATCAAAAATGCTGACCCCAATCTGCTGGTCGGCCTGGTCTGTCTTCCAGCCTGAAATGTTCTTATGAATTTGAGTCGTCAGAAGATCTTTATTCCAACAGACCGTCCAATTGTCTCATTCCATCTCCAACGAGTGTCAAAACTCATGCCCTGTAAAATCGAGTCTTCAGCCCAATGCTTGCAGCTGGCGCTTAGCGCTTACCTCAAGATTATTTCCTCCAGGGAATCGCCATACCGAAGGTTGAGTAGCTGCCAAGGCTTCGGCAAGGTCTATGCGCATTCCGTTTTCGCGACCTCTGAATGTCGGTGGGAAAAGAGAGAACATCCCAAAGAAAATAGTTTGTCCAGCAGCAGAGGCACCTTCCACGGCGACATTGAAGACGTTGTTGTCATCCGTGGCCGACTCTGTTGGGGTGAACTGGAAAGAAAACTTTTTCCATGCTTTCGAAACACCTTTCACGGAAGCAGATGCAAATACTGTTCCCTGGGCAGATTTGAGGGAAACCGTAACTGGTCCAGTGAATGTATCTGATTTGGCATAGAATGAGCCTGTGTAGGTCCACACTTGCTGTACCTTGATGCCTGATATAATGCTCTATTTCAGGAAGCAAAATAAAGGACAAGAAAACGAACCCCAGAAACCAGTGTTTTCGAAACCAATAGGTCCAGAGACTACTTTGGGAAATACGACTTCGAGACTATTTGGTAAGGATGCCGAGACGCCTGGTGTTTTCGATGTGACGGACAATCGAGGACCATTGAACGGTTGCCAAGCATTTAATCTAGAGATAGTCAGGCGCGAAATAAAGTAAAGAAAGACGGCGACGCACGCATTCTGTGTTCCTGGAATCACGGCTTGAAAAGCACGGTTTTGGAGTAGTTCACCTGATGGGTATGTTTAGGAAAGATACAGTGTGTATAAAAAGAAGAGAAGGAAGCACCATATAGTCCACCATCTCCACTAAAATAAGAAATATTCGGCAACATTCAAAGAAGATAGAGGGTAGGAAAATACCTATGGTTTATATCCTAAGCCGCGAGAATTTAGCATAATGAAGCTCTGAAATAATGGCTCGGGCCTACATACCTCCCACATATAGCCATACAATGTAGGTGAAATTTCGTGTGTTACATTGGCGGTCAAGTGCAAAGTTAACGCATTCGGAGCGACGAGAGTAGCCTCGGCCCAAGAAATCAAAGGGAACAATACGCAAAAGAGAGAAAGCTTCTTGAGCCTCATGATAGCGATCGTTGAAGAGAATGGGGAAATTCTCTTCGAACGAAGTCATCGCTCAGTTTATGACTTCCAACATTCTGAACGGGCCGCTCGCTTCGCCAGCAGAGTGAAATAATAAATGCACTAACAGCGGTCCGCTCAGGAGAATTGAAATCTGACATCGAGCAAGGGCACCTGGCCAAAGTGTGCATCATTACCAAAAAAGTTGTTATGCCTCACACATACTGTGGCCTAAAGAGATCACGCGAAAGCGGGGTTGACGGTTTGAGAAGTTGAGAAGTATGTTGGCCACGGAAAAATAAATCTGTATTGATGGACCAAGCGAGTCGGTGAATTAAGATTGTGGCTTTGCTGTAGCTCTTTTCGTCACATTACTTTCTGGTCAACTCGGACTGCAAATTACTAGTATGACATGGATTCCGAGCCGTCAGCAAACTTCAGACACAAATCAAGCGCTAACTCACTCTATTTCTGTCAAGTAGGACTCCCAAGTACAGCAGAATAAACTACTCGTGGACCAAACTTTGTCCACACGCAAAAGTCGACATGAAGAACTGCCGCATGAGGAGCAGCTGGCATGATAGCAAGTAGCAAGACTGAGCAAGACGTCAAGAATTGGTCAAGAACCAGTGGCAGTGACGAGTACACAGAAAGCCTAATTGTTTGTTTACGCAAACTAACGACCTCTAAAATACACACATGCTAACAGTAGGGCGGCCAACTGATCTGGAGCTCTAGACTCGCTTGCCAGTCGTTCTGAGGGTTCTTCCGCGGTGATTTGTTTGTCCTTTGTTGTGGTTCTGTTGTGCGGTCAAACATCAGGCGGACTGTGAAATGTCTGAGAACTGTCCAGCGGAGTTCGAAAGAAACGGATGGTCACGAGCCTACTGGAGCTCACCAAGAGCTCACCACTGCCTTGTCTACGGCCTCCGTTATGTTATTAGTGTCTCATTATGATTGATCATGCTCTTTTGAAGACTCCTCAGTACTCCTCTTCTCCGGGAGAGCCAGCCGGCGTACCCCGTTAATAAGTCTTCCTGACAGGCGCATGACCAATGACACCAACGTGGCTTGGAGCCGACTTCGAGGATGCCAACCGCATGTTCATAGAGCTTGAAGTAGCTTTCTGGACCGATTCATACTTGTTGAATCAAGCAATAGAAGATATAAGATGCACAAGCTTAAGGTTGCTATCGACTCTGTCAAATCTGAATCTCTGGCTTGCCGCTTGAAGCTCCTGCCAAAGCAACAATCGCAACCATGGCAGCGCAGCTGTGAGTTGATAATTGCTCGTATTTTTCAGATGATACCTGACCGTTTTTTAATTTGTTTAGATTGCCTTTGTTAAATGGCCTGGCCGCTGCGTTGACTTTCATCTACATGTCCCAAACCGTTTCGGCGCAAGCGAATGGCACCTTGGGTCTGGCCGACGGCTTCCTTTCCTTCAACACATCTGTCTTCGCCGTTCAACTCGTGAAGGACTCGCAAACTTTATATTCCTTGAAGCCCCGAGTCAACAATACTGCTTTCGACTTCATACCCGCAGATCAAATGACGTTGCGTCAAAACAATGGAAACTATCATCTCGGTGACATTACCTTCCGAGTTCGGAAAGTGGGATCTACAACTTGGCTCAGCGGAGATACCTCCGCCGCTCGCAAACCTGTCGTTGCTTTACCTATATCAGGCTCAACTCTTGCCGCTGCAAATCTTTCACCTACCCTGCCTTCGAATTCTCTGTTGAACATAACACGACAATGGACCTTGGAGAACGACCAATTGCAGCTACTCTTCGCCGTCCAAAATTCGCAAACCGCTGCTGTTGAAATCGGTGCTTTAGGCGCACCCTTGGAGTTTAACAATGTTCGCACCTTACAGCTTACAATTACCAATAAACCATAATAATGCTCGATTCCTTTTCTTCACAGATCTTTACCGGAAGGACAGCAGCTCAAACGAACGAATTATGCAGTCTTTTCGACCCATATATTGGCCAAGATGCGGGTTATGTCCAGGTCACTCCTCTGCTGGGGACATTGCCGCCGTTGACAGTGATCCCAGTTGGGAAGTCCCCATTGGAAGGCTGGAGGTTCCTCCCGGAGTCGACATCCGCAGCGCCGTATTATCAATCACAGACGTTTGAAGCCTTATACGAATGGCAATTTCATACTCTCGCCTACGCTCAGAACGAATGGGCCGGGGTCACGCCATGGAACGCTCCCACCTCTGCTATTTTGCAACCAGGAGAAACTCGGACATATGGCATCGAATTCCGCCTTGCTCCATCTATTCGTCAAATAGAACAAACTGTACGCTCTGCTGGTCGTCCTGTTGCCGCTGGTGTACCTGGATATATCATTTCGGCGGACCAGACGGCTAAGCTCTTTCTCAACTACAGTTCTCCTATCCAATTTATCTCAGTATCGCCGTCTAGAGCACTCACTTGGTTACGCAACTCGGACGCGAAGTCGCCTTCCTGGATTGGATACGACATTACTGCCAAATCGTGGGGTAGAGCTCGTTTATCCATTGTATATGCGGATGGAACTCTGCAAACAGTGCATTACTACCTTACCAAGGCTGCCACCGAGGCTGTTAGTGACTTGGGTTCGTTTTTAACGACCGCCCAATGGTTTAACTCG
This sequence comes from Pholiota molesta, assembly GCA_014925825.1. Lineage (NCBI taxonomy): Eukaryota > Fungi > Basidiomycota > Agaricomycetes > Agaricales > Strophariaceae > Pholiota > Pholiota molesta. The sequence goes on from JACGCK010000327.1 coordinate 30,571, forward strand.
ACGACAGATCCCTTCAAGCGGTCACCTTCGGTTATCAGCTATGATCGGGAGGTGAATGCTTTTGTTTCGAATGACCCGCGAGCTTGGATTCCTGGCTTGAGTGACGAAGCTGGCGCGGGTTCTTGGTTGGCTGCTGCAATGAAGCAGTACGCTCAGCCCAACGCGGCTGAAGTCGCGAAGATAGAACAATTCATCAATCAAACATTATGGGGTTCTATACAGAATGCAGACGGTACGTTTAAGTCATGCATGTCTTTCGTTCTGGTCCTCATTATTTTCATCAAGGATCGGTCAAAAAGGTGGATATAAATTTACTTCCACATCAATTGCAGCTTTATTGACAACATATTCTAGTCCGTTTACTTTTACGAACCGGCTCTTGTTCCCAATTACACGTACCCTTCGTCAATCGACTGGGGGAATTGGTGGTCTTGGAACCAAGCCGCATCGTTCGCAACCGACCGCGCATACGACTACGTACACGTCACGGCAGCGTATTGGGCATTGTACCGTGTCGCACGCAACTACCCCGCCCTAGTCAAGACTCACACTTGGCAGTGGTACCTCAACCAAGCCGTCCTAACAGTTCTTACAATGACAAATGGGCAAGTGGGCTACGCTGATGACGGGCTCATGGGCGAGACCGTTTTGTTGTATCTCCTCGATGATCTCAAGCGCGAAGGCTTGGATGCGAATGCGACACTAGTCGAGAGCCGAATGCAATCCCGTGCGACTGTTTGGGCAGGTGAACGGTATCCGTGAGTACGGAACACGTATATCTGGTTTACTCAACGTTTGTGTTTCTCCCAGATTTGGATCTGAAATGGCATGGGATTCGACGGGTCAAGAAGGCATCTATGCTTGGAGCAAGTACTTTGGAAATAATGCGACAGCGGAGAATGCCTTGAACGCTATACTCGCTTATCAACCTCTTATCGCCCACTGGGGATACAATGGTAATGCCAGACGATACTGGTAAACGACATTACTCTTTGAAGTATCATTTGCCTGTTCACTAAAATTTACTCTAGGGATAATATCTATGGCGGCAAATTGCAGCGTATCGAACGCCAGATACATCACTACGGCAGTGGCCTCAACGCCCTTCCCCTCATCTCCGAATTTGAATCCTCTCCTTCTGATTTTTACCTCCTTCGCGTAGGCTTCGCCGGCCTCAGTGGACCATTATCGAATATCGATCAAGGCGGCTTCGCATCGGCCTCTTTTCATTCGTTTGCAGACACCTTGAAATGGGATGCATACTCTGGCGATTATGGCCCAAATTTCTCAGGTCACGCCATGGGCATGGGAACATACATCATCAGCCACCCCGATTTCGGATGGCAAGCCTTTGGCGGAAATGTTATCTCAACTTCTCCGACGATTCAAGTACAGATTCGAGATTCAATTCGGCGACGCGTGTATCTTGCGCCTCTTGGTACTCTATTGACGCTGGATGCAGGCGATTTTTCGATGGTCGAGTTCGATCCTAGAGTCAACTCTGTTGCTTTGACCGTCAGCGCAGCCGCTGATGACACTAAAAACGCCGCTCCAGCAGACAAAGGACGCCTTCTCATAGAGCAAAAGTCTTCTTTGCCTGGCATAGGCATCTTGCGCCCATCCCCTGCACTGTTCGGAGAAGCTGGGGCCTTTGATATACCCTTTACGAATGGCATAGGAAAGGTCATATTGTTCTCGACTTGACAATCTTTAAGTCATGTATGCACCAAATGTACATAGGAAATCATGATATGTAAAACTAGGCTGAAATCGTAGCTGCAGTTGCGATCTCTTTGTGAGCGTCCTCTGAGCCGCGTTTCTCGTCATCCTCTCGTTCAAATTTCTCGACAGCCCTTTCGTGAGCTTCGTCACCGAGATGGGGCTTCCAATCCGCTGAACGCCAAGGCTTAACCTCAGATCTGTACATCTCGTCGACCTGTAAAGGTTGTCAGATTAAAAGACAAGAGAGAGCTAGTGATGAATTACCTCTTCCAAAGTGAGTCCTCTTGTCTCAGGAATGAAGAGATAAACATAGACGTATCCGAATGTCAACATGCCAAAGAATATCAACAAAATCAATGGACCGATACTGCAGAATGGGTGGATAAATGTTTAGACTTGGTATCGGTAAACAGAGATTACGCACTCGTTAGCTATTCTCGGAGCGAAGAACGAGAGAAGGAAGTTCCAAAGCCTATATATTTCGTTAATCCTGAAATATATTTTAAAGAGATTCTCGATACGGACCAATTGGTTGCGCTACCCAAAGCAATACCTTTGGGTCGAACACGAAGAGGGAACGATTCGCCTAGAAAAGCTATCAACAAGAGTGCTATGAGAAAACCTGTTGCCAACTCACCGAGATACACCCATCTATGCGAGGCATAACATATGTCTTAATCGAACAGTTCATCATCCTGATTGTATGAAGACTTACGGTGTTGGGCCCCAGAATATTGAGAATGAGAAGACGTGGAGAACAGCGAATGCGATCAGGGTGTCACCTAGTCCCATATCATCAACTATTTGAGGGAAAAAACGAAGCCATGAAATACATACCACCCCGTCTATTCCGCGCGGTGAGCTGGTCCTGTGGCGTACCGGCAGGAGCTAAAGTGAAATGACCAACTAGACCAGCCTGTAGACTGATTAACCAAAGATGATCAGTTAAAAGTGCGCATTTTTCACTCACAATGAGGGAGCAGCCCCCTTCTAAAAGGGCGCCAGTCAGGAGAGACTAAGAATTTGGGAGTTTATGGTAAATATAGCTCAGTATAGCTGAACAAACGAAGACTTACTCGGCGACGGCCCCATGACTCGATAAGATGCTGCGATTGTGTTATAAAAAAAACTCTCGGAAACATGGAATATGCCACTCACCAATGCAGGGAATGTTCCGATGACCGATACACCACCCAGGATGACCTGAATCACGTATGGAGATAGTCTGGAGATGGTCACCGTCCGCCACTATCTAAGATATAGGTGAGTACTCACTGAGTACCGGCGCTTTTGAAGAACGTATCTCCATAGTAATCTGCGTTTGTGAAGAGAACACAAGTCAATGACGAGCATAATGAATTGAAAACACTGACTCACAGTAGAAGTTTTGTCCATTCAGCTGTTGGATAAATTGCAGCATCATGCCGTTCAAAGTACGCTTCCATAGATGGTTTCGAGTGGAAAAACATTCAGCCCATGTAGCTTTTCCGCCCTCGTTTTCAGCGTTGATAGCAAACTCAAGCTCGCCGACGAGTTCATCAACAAGACCGTCTTCTTCAGGTACACCATTCAGAGATGCAATGACGGTGCGAGCCTCTTCACGTCTGCCCTGCCCAAGAAGATGACGACTAATAAAGATTCAAAGATTGAGAAGCATCAAGGAGGACTATACGCGGCACTTACGGAGACTCTGGAAGGAAGAAGATACCAGAGAGCAAGATGAGTCCCCAGACCAATTGCAGGCCAACAGGAACTCTCCAGGAGGCTGAACTCTTGAGACTATGAGTTGCAAGATCCAAAATGTAGCTCAAGAAGATGCTATCAAATATGGGCGTTAGGGGCAGTCACTCACAATATAAAATGTTGAGGCTTACCCAATGATAATTTGAAGTTGATAGAGTACCAGCATTGCTCCTCGCAATGCCTTGGGAGCGGTCTCTCCATTGTAGAGCCTAGAGAAGACGGTAAGCTATCGCCTCAACTGTATAAAAATTCACCCACGGGACAATAGCTGAGAGCAGGTTGTCAACATTGAAGGTGATGCCCTCATTGAATGTTATGGAAACGTACCTGATAAAGCTCCTACACCTAAACCCGCAATAAATCTACCAATAGTCAATTGTACGATCGAGAATGTTGTTCCCGTCTGGACCGCCACCCCAACGGTGAAGACTCCCGACCAGATGAGGATAGACCCGCGACGTCCGAAACGATCAGAAGTAAAAGCCTGAGCAAGCGCGCCCCTAAAGATATTCCCAGTCCTCAACAACCAGAAATTCGCATGACGAGATAATTCACGTACACAAAGGTGCTAAAAACATCGGTCAGACGACGTTAATGGGTGACTAAATAGTGTCAGAAGTAGGACATACCCAGCAGATAGTAGGGATGTGATGATTGATTGTCTAGAACTCGACAAGAAATAGTTGCCATCTGAATCAATCTCTCCAAATCGACGAATGAAGTCTGGCATAATCAGACATCCCTGGAAAAGCGAATAACCTCAGCAAGAGTTCAATAGAGGTAGATACATGCAATATACTCACTGATATAACACCAATGTCATATCCAAACAAGAAACCTAGTCAAAGTCCAGATTCGGTCTGTAGAAACAGAAGAGAAGTTTTTAGATGTACAGATGCATACAACGACGAAAGCACATACCATTCATTGGTATGTTTGGTTTGAGGAAAATTCTCACCACCTAACGAAAACCAGGATAAGTAACCTCAAGGAAGAGAGGAAATCAAGAACTTGCCAAAGGCAATGAATACTGCCAATTGTATGGCATAACGATTCGTCGGGATAGCTCTCGCCGCCTTCATGTTAAGAGGTTCTACCAGTTTGGTCGAGGGCAAGAACTCGAGAAGCCATCGGTGACATCAACTTCTCTTTTATTGGAGCGTAGGATGCCCGCCTCCTTTCAAAGTCCCCACTATGTTGAGAAGGAGTACCAGCAAGTTCATCATATGATCCCGGATATGGTAGTATCATGCGGGGAAGACGGTGCCGGCGGACCGCTAGGCTAACAGAGTGGGGCTAGTAAGTATACTGTATGCCCATTCACGCCTATTCACGCCCGCCAGCGGGTGCCAGCGGCCCCCACCCTGGTCTGGGTTGACTGAGCCGGCAGAGAACGGGTTGTCGATTTGAGTGCGAATGTCGAATAGAAGCAATGATTGTTTTTCTCCGTATGCGTGGTACACTGAGAGAATTTGAATGTGAGAAGACATAAATATAGAGTGGGGTATGGGAGGGTATGCGACCTGTCGGATCCGGCCCTGCTGTGGGGCTCCGTGGGGTAGATATGCGCGACCCCGTATGACTTTTGGTAATGGATGTCGCCACTGGAAACAGCGTTGTTGTCTTCACGGAATGAAGCAAGAGTTGACTGTTGGAGACTGTTGGAGTAAGATCAAATTGATCGGCTGCATCCAGCCAGGTCACAGGGCTACTTATATTGCACGTGAAGTGACGCACGCGTCAATTCGGAATGATCAAGCTTCCACGGAAGAAAAAAAAAGTAAATATGTGATCTGTAAAATTTAAATATCTCTACTGCGCTGCTCAGGGGATTTCGGGAGAAGCTTAGGGGGATCAATATACGAGATCAGGACGAATATCGGAATAAGAAACGGTCAAACACCGTAGCCAATTCGCACTGGCAAGGAACTTGAAAGGAGCACTAGAGGCTCGAGCTTGAGCGCTTAAAATCGTAGCCGTCAATTATCTACAAAGTTGATTTTGCCACTGCTCAGCCACGTTGCGATCACTCGCGCGCCGAAATCGAATTGGATCTAATGAATAAGATTTTTTAGGAAGCGCATTATTCAAAGGGTATCATACGGTCCGATATAAGTACCAGGGTAAAGCATGTCATAATTGCGACGCATGCTTCGAAAAACTTCTGATTCCGATTCTTTCCGATTCCTGAGCAACTATTCAATTCTAGGACGTTTGACAGGCACTGAGAGTTTTATAGCATGTAAATAGCATGTCGAGAGCATAGGTTCTCCATACCCCGAGTTGCTGAATTGTCCCACGATCCTGAAGGTAAATACTTAAAGTCGAAGGGCATGAATATGTTGCTTCAAATAGACATTACTCGATATGGCGTATGCAATCTGTATAACATACTTATCCGTTGTATTTTATTTTATTTCGGCCTAGTTTGGTTCAACATCCTCTACAGTAGCATAGAATTCTTTGATAATGCGCTTCTGTGCGTCAACGCCTTTTTCTTCCTAGAGTTCACGATAGCCAGTCAATATGGGTGCTATATTCGCAGACGAGGAAATAGCTCACTGGTGTATCGGCAATCCCCCGCACGACGATATATTTCCTTCCTGTAAGGATCTCTTCCGTCACTTCGCCAAAGCTGGATTTCTCGGTGCTAGCAAAGACATTGTGAGAGCCAGTGACAACTCCTCCAGCTTCCTCTGCGATGACGATTCCAGCGCATACATCCCATGGCCAGCATCCGATCTCCCTGATAGATAGATACGATTGAGTGTCATCTCGAATAAGATGAAATGAAATCTTGCCAGTATAAATCAAGGCCACCTTGAGCAACTAGAGCGTAATTAAGCGCCGCACTGCCAACCGAACGGAGAGAGTGGGCCATCTTTCCGCCGACGATGCCCTGCGCTGGGTTCCCAGCCAGACGGGAGAATGAATCGGACTTGGCTGAATTGTGCCCAAGCTACGATCCGATCCCATTCCACGGCTAACATTACGAATTATTAGCTGGTGATACAACATATCACAAAGAAGGCCTCACCGATGAGTGCTTGATTGAGCGAAGGCAGTGGCTTAGGCGCTGATAGCGGGAGCCTCTGTGGTTCCGCAGCTACTCCTCCACGCGTAAGGAATGACCCTTGGCCTTTGACACCACTGTACTGTTATTGAATTTTATCAGATAAATAAATTTTTGGACTGAGTATGTATCGAACTCACAAGATGATCAAGGAAGGGGTTGTAAATGACGCCAAGAACCGGGCGCTTCTTGTAGATAAGTCCAATGGAGATGCAGACAAAAGGAAATCCGTGAACGAAGTTAGTTGTGCCATCTTTAAATTTACTGAGCAAGAAATAGAGGGTCTATACCAGCATGATTCTTACGATAGGATCAACACAGAAGGTAGGGCGCGTCCGTTAAGGGAGGACGCCGATCCGGCGGCATAGGATTCTTCTCCAATGCTATTTCCAAACATCAATAAATGACGAAGACATAGCTAAAGAAGCCCAGAGCACTGACAAGGAGAATGTCGGGAACTGGGTCTTCAACTCGTCTTGTACCAGTTTCTCGACTTTGACATCGTACTCCGTCACCAAATCGACCGAATTTTTCTTCTCGCCGACTCCGGATTCGTAAGATGCAGACCTGATGGCTTCAGATCCTTCAAGGGTCAATGCACCTGCCCTGCGCGCAAGGCCTGTCGTAAAGGCTAGGATGGCGCGGAAATCCTGTCCGATAATTCGTGTAGGTCGGACATGGTGATGGCGATGTTGAGGTGATGTAGAAGATATCGACAAGCACTTGCGATCGAGCTTATAAGTGTCCTGGATAGCCCAGGGTTTACTTGAGATGTGGAGCAAGAGGTAGCTAGGCAGACTCGGAGTTGTCTACTGTCGTCTCCCGGTTCACGACCGTTCGTCGGGTGGAACCAATTATGACGACAGGGGAGTATCTCAAGTAAGATAAGATAAGATAAAGCGAAATTGATTCCCACGGCCTGGACACGCGTCGGGCCTAGTGACATACGCAAGCAGGTTTATAGTAATTACTCGACTACATCTCCTCCTCCATCCCAAATACCATGTTTTTGACGCGTTCTGAATACGGTAGGCCTCACAGCTGCGTTGTGTATGAACATATCTCTGATTCCCTGATAGATCGGGGTGTTAACACCTTCTCACCAGAAGGTCGTCTGTTCCAAGGTGCGTACATGACGCTGATCTTTATTCAAATCGTCCTGACAAATTCTTGCAGTTGAATATGCCATTGAGGCTATCAAAGTAAAGACAACATAGCTAATAGAGTAACAAATACTCAACATCTATCATAGCTTGGTTCGACCACCGTCGGCATCCGCACACCAGAGGGTGTTGTCCTTGGCGTCGAAAAGCGTGTCCAGTCGCCCCTGCTAGAGGCCAGCTCCATCGAGAAGATCATGGAAATCGATACCCACCTTGGCTGCGCCATGTCCGGCCTCACCGCCGACGCCCGAACGATGATCGACCACGCACGGGTCACGGCCCAGAACCACGCTTTCACATACGACGAAAGGATCAAAGTCGAGAGTGTGACGCAAGCCGTCTGTGATCTTGCCTTGCGGTTCGGAGAGAGCGTGCACGATGAAGAGGCTATGATGAGTAGACCGTTTGGTGTGGCACTGCTTATTGCCGGTGTTGACGAAGTTGGTCCTCAACTGTATGTTCTTTCCGTCATATTCGTATCTACTTCGCCTTTCTAATTGAATATAGATACCACACCGATCCCTCCGGTACCTTTGTACGATACGATGCCAAAGCGATTGGATCTGGTTCAGAAGCAGCACAGGCTGAACTGCAAGATAAATGGCATAAAGTACGCTGCCACATCCAATTCTTGATGATGCTTTAGTTGAACAGGTTCTTGCGTAGCAAATGACCTTACGAGAGGCCCAACTATTAACTCTGAATGTGCTCAAGCAAGTTATGGAAGAAAAACTCGATCAACACAACGTCCAACTGGCCCAGGTTCGTACTTTCTGCAGTAAGCATACATAATTCTGTCTGATTCACCTCCGCCCACAGGTAACGCCGGCGAAAGGATTTGAGATCTTGGACGAGACGAGCTTGAAGGAGGTAATCGAAGCCATGTAATTGTTGTATACTTCTGGACCTTTGTAATTTGCATTTTTCGCGTGCCATCCATGCGCCATCACGACTAAATCCTCAAGATGATATCTCCCTCGAAAGATGGTTCAAGGACAATGTGCAAGATCTTGTTTCGACGATCCTCTACATGATTTTGAGTACACTTAATATTGAATTCTCCATTCGATTTACTCGTTTATTTCAAGCTATAGCAAGTGTTCATTAGCACCTCTATCTTAGCCAGCCATCCTAGCACATCCAATCTAAATCTCACCTAGCAATGCATTCGACTTCAACCAAGACATCCTTGGGCAGACGGGCGACCTCAACAGCCGAACGAGCGGGGGTGTGATTACCAAAGAACTTTGCGTAGATACCATTAACAGTGACGAAATCATCCATCGACTTCAAGAAAACCTAAACCGATCATCAGTAAGCACCCAAAACCGAACCCAACCAAAAATCGCCACCGGAATACTCACAGTAGTCTTCGCGACCTTGCCGAGCTCAGAGCCGCCCGCCTCGACGACAGCCTTGAGGTTCTTCAGCGCCTGTTCAGTCTGCTCGACCACGCCGCCAGGCACGATCTGCATCGACGCCGGGTCGAGGGGGATGCAGCCGGAGCAGAACAGGAGGTCCCCGACCTTGACGGCCTGCGAATAGGGCCCAATCGCGGCGGGAGCCTCTGCCGATCGCCAGACGCGTTGAATTTCAGTCGTTCTACGGTAGAAGGGGGGGGGCTCACGGGTGGTGACACGAGGGTCAGCGAGGCGTGGGTGGAGACGGCGGATGCCATAGCGGAGGAGCAGAGAAGGATCGGCGGTGTGCGTGGCAGGCCAAGGTGGGAGCGTGCAGACGCAGATTGCGGGCCAGATTCAAGCGGTAGATTAGGGCGTGCCTCGGCGACATCAGGATACGTGACAAGTCGATTTGGGACGCGCAGCCACGCTCAACGCAAAAATGGTGGTTCTAAGGCACTGGCGACACGCACGTATAGTACGTGAGTCGAGTCTAGACCGCTATCGATTAGCTTCAGGATGCCTATACGGTATCGCAGACTGCCAGCATAACTGATAAGAGTCCAATTCCCACATCACCTTAAAAATGACACCCAGAAGCACTAAGCATGACGAGACAAAGAAAAAAAAACAGGTCTTGTAATCCAGCAATTGAATTGTTTACAGCAAAGCATCACGGTCACCATGTCGGCGTCCAATTAGAGCGACATCCGGACGCAATTAAAGGATGTCTTCATGTATGTATGTGAAGGGTAAATGGTAAATGGGTGGCCGTGGGGAATAATGAACTTCGATGTAGGTACGTAGGTATTAGGTGCACTAAAAAAACAAGGGAGAAGCCGATATGCAGAAGGAAAGCGAAAGCCAAGGCGTTGTTCAGA
>JACGCK010000328.1:0-40318 GCA_014925825.1 Pholiota molesta
GCACTCTATCTAATATATCGCCCAGCGAATTCAGCGAATGCTGATAATGCGTATACACAAACGAGTGCCTCGGATCCGTCGCAGGAGGCGACTTTGCGTCTCTCTCCTTCTCTCCGTCCTCGCCATCCTTGGGTATCAACTGCTTGCTCGACTCGGCCGTGCCAGGGCGGCCTCTTCTTCTTCGAGCGCACCTTGGGCAGGTATGACGCGGTGCGGTTCGCAGTGAAGGGAAGGCAGCGCGCCTAGCATGCTGCTTGGGGTGCTGCTCCCCGCTGGATGGGCCGGAAGATGCGGCGGGGTCGCCGGCGGAGCGTGGGCGCGGTGTATTGCAGTGCCGTGTGTGATAGAGCGTTTGCGGAGGGGCAACGCCAAAGACCTGTGTCAAGATTAGCAGTGATAACCCAAACACATATGCAGTACGCACCTTTCCATCTTGTGCGCGCGGCGCACATTGATAGCCTTCTCCTTGTCGTCGAGTTCCTCCTTGACCCTCTCTCGAGCTCGTCTGGGCGGAATTCCGATGGCAAGATCACCGCCGAGCTGCTTCTGCGGCGCTTGAGCCATGTCTTGCGCGTGCCCGAGGACTCGTCGCCGCCACTGCTCTCGGAGGACAGCTGCCGGGGTGGAGAGATGTGTCGACGGGGTCAAAGCCGAGAACGAGGTGCGCAGGGACGCGCGAGCCCAGGAAGCGATGTAGCTTGGCGAGCCGCTCGCGCTTGCGCCTGCGCTCTTCCTCCGCGAGATCGTCCGAGGAGAGGGTCATAATGGACTGCATGGAGACCCGCGAGCGCAGGGCGGAGGCCCTGTACCAGCAGCCCTCGCGGCGCCGCTGGTGCGCTTGGTGGTGTGCCTGGCAGCAGCAGCGGCAGACTCGTCGTCCGAATATCGATGAATGAAACGGGCGACTCGGCCCTGGCGGGGGGCGCACCTGCGTGCGCGGGAAGGCGGCGTTGTCAAAGTTGGGGCTGACGATGCTGAGGAAGGAGACGTCGTCTGGGGTCAGCGGCATGGAGTGCCTCCTTGGCTCGCAGCGGCAAAGTAGGCGACATCCGCAGGTGTGCGACGGGACCCACGCGGGAGGGAGGTGTTGTCGACGAGGGAGAGGGCAGCGCGGGCACGCGAGAGGGGGTTCTGGGCGAGGACGCGGTTGGCGTCCTGCTGGGCCATGGCGTCTGCGCCGGGGGTCTCGCCGAAGACGCGGGCGAGCTTGCGGGTCTTGCGAATGAGGTCGGCACGCTCGTCGATATCGAGGAAGTTGGTGGTGGGGGGCCGCTGGGCTGCGGTGACTGCAGGCGGCGGGGTGCGATTGGGCATGGGTGATCTGGATCTGGACCTGCGGTCGAAGACTGGCTTGGGGGTGGTGGGCAGCGGGGCTTGGTGCGTGCACGGTCGTCGGGCGGGGGTCTGCGAACTGGATGGGGACGTGGGGCCTGAGTCGCCGGGGGCGTCGTTGTGGAAGTGGGTGCGGAGGGGGGAGTAGAGGTCGATGAAGGAGTCGCGGGCTGAGTTGGGCTGGTTGTAGAGGGAGTGGGGGAGGGAGTGGGTGGAGCTGGCGGCATAGATGGTGCTCGAGATGCTGATGCGCGGCTCGTGCTCAGCAGTCGATGCCGGCGCGGTGGACCCGCGGAGTCGATCGACGACACGGACGGGTGCGGTGCGTGGGACAGGAGGGCGCGCTGGCGCTGGCCGGGTCGCTCGTCATCGCTGGCGTGCGCGAGTCAACTGCAGCAGGGATGCGCCGACCATCTGTAGCCATGACTGCCCTGCGTCACGGGACCTGCCCGTCCCTGTTTCCTCTAGCGACGCCCGGCGTCGTCCTACCAGCACGTCCTCCAGCGTCGGCGCCCGGTTGATGTACGGATTCGCGCTCACCACGCCCTCTCTCCGCTCTGCCTCGCCGTCCTCGCGCTCCGGCGTCCGTCTCGGGCTCTCCGCCACCGCCGCAGTAGCTCTGTGCGGACTGCGCCCCGTCTGCGGCGACCGCAGCCCCGCCCCCCGCCCCGTTTTCCGCGGCGGTGGCGGCAGCCCCGCGGGCTCTCCCTCCGCCTCATCCTTGCCCCACCCCACCGCGGCCCCACCCTCACCCGCCCCCGCCCGCGGCGGCGACAGCTGCAGCAGCTGCACGCTCCCCGCCCTGCTGTGCGCCGACTCCGGGCTGCGCGGCCGTGCGCTGCGCTCGCGCTCCTCCGAATCGTGCTTGAGCAGGGCGTCCAGGTTCGGCGAGATCACCAGCGAGATCGCCGCCGCCGAACCCATGCTCTTGGCGCTGCCAGCGCTGCCGCCCTTCGTCCCGCCGTGACGGTGCTGTGGGTGGATATAGTGGTGCGGGTGTGCACTCGCACTGTGGTTCAGGCTGAACGCCGCACCACCGCCGCCGCCACTGCTGCTGCTGCCGCCGTCTATGCTCGTGCTCATGTCTAATCCTGTCGGCGATCGTCCAAGCGTCCTGGCAGATATGGCTACAGATACAGTCAATCTGCGGTCAGTCAAAAGAGGGCAGTCAGTAAGGCGTTTATCCCACTCCATATAATTTGGTCTCGACACCTACCCACACTCCGTCGTCAATTTTCCCGTCCCCAGGCGTAAAGTGTAAAACCGTTAAACCGTAATGGCGCAAATGAAGGCAACCCAAAGATCCAGCCCAAGCCCCAGTATTAGTATGACAGCCGTCGCGGTCCTCGTCGCAATCCCAGTCCAAGCGAGGTGCAAGTCGAGTGCTCTGCTTCCCTGATTGACGTCCTGCAACCGCCTATATGATGCAGATATGGATGCCTGATGATGGCATTACACCCCACGTAGATCCATTTCCCAAGTCGCCGGGCAGCCTAGCTCGCACCGCATCGCACCATCCCCCGGCTCAGGACAATCGCCTTAATGCCCCCAGCTGCGTCCCCATCCCCATCGCATTTCATGTAACGTCTATTTCGGAGTCTGGGGACTTAATTAGGCGCAGGCATCGCCTCCCATTATCGTAATCCCGTAACCCCTCCACTGCTCTAAGAATTCCTCCTAATCGTAAACGCCAGGTAAATGCTACACGCGTGTGTACACCCATCCCGCGTTCACAAGTTCTTCCCAAGTTTCACCCACGGCTCCGAACCCGACGTCAACGAACGACATTTCCACCGCAGATTTTCCACCACCTTAACAAGCGTTTTAAGTTTGAAACGCCCACTCTCGTCGAGGGGAGTCGTCTGACCTCAACTCCCTCATACATATCCGTATAGAACAGAACGCGAAAGCCCACCAGCTGGTCCGCATCAACCAATACACAGATATGCGAACACCCCGCTGTTCTCAGCGGTTCGCACCAAGGCTGTCTACATGGCAACCTCTTGGCCAAGTGCATGATGATCTATCAACCTATTCTTGTTATTCTAGCATAAACCTTACAGCGTGCGCCCGCTGTACGTTCAACGTACTTACATGTAACATATACACACCGCACCACCCTCCACCCTGCTCAGCACATGCATGGGAGACCTCGGAAATTATAGCTCTCAGATATTTTAGAAGCACGAAGAAAAGAAGACGTGCGCACGCGAGCTGAGAGAAGCATGAAAATTTTCTTTTTCTGCCCTGTGCTTCTCTCGAAACGTGCTCTGGATCCGTCTCAGTGCCGCGGCCATATGCACTGTACTCGTACTGTATACCAATGATCTGCTAATGTGCCTTTGATGACCATAGTTTTACGTGCATTGATTAAGACGCTTGGTTAAAGATAGTACCACGTACATACACTGTATAGATGGGCGATCATCATGGAATATTTGATAAGGTCCTGATGTACTCTCCTTCGTCGACCAGGCAGCGGAGCAGAAGAAGTCGGGGTGGGTTGAATAGGCGGCGTCGTCTCATCAGTAACTACCACCGGCAGTAACTTATCTGCAAAAGTTTCCAATTCACTCGAAAGCACAGAGCTTCATCAAAAATTATTAAGACCCAAGAGTCCAGATTCCAGGAAACCGGACTCCCCAGGTCGTAAGCGGGTGATCTTCATGGAATAATATACAGTGTAGGGTGTGCATGTACGGGGGTGTATGTGTAATGTGGGTAGCTGTGCAAGTGACAATAACAATGTACATGATATGAAATGAGATGCATAACTAAGGAACAAGAGAGGCGCCCTGGATCGTGAAGAACGGCCAAGAATAATATAGGGCAAAGGCAAGAATGACAAGAGTGAACATTTACACAGTGGCCTGCACTCTCCTAGGCGGCAGAGCAGGCGGCGGACCAGGAGATATCGTCGTCTGAGCACGAGGCACCACATCGTCGGCCTCCACCGCCGCTGGTGGCAGAGAATCCTCCTTCTCAGCAGTCTCCGTCTGAGCCTCCTCAGACCGCGCCTCAGACTCTTCATCCTGAGCCATGCGCCCGCTGCTCTCCGCGTCTCTCAGAGCAACCGCCTTGAGCGTCTGTGACGCAGAGAACGCGCTGCCATTGCCCTCCGCCGGCGCCGCTGCGGCGCCGATCCCATTCGACGCCGGGTGCATCACGGCGGACGACGCGCGCGGAGGCAGGGGCGGCGGCGTCGGCCTTAGTAGGGGCTGGGGTGCAGGTAAGGGGGCGCTGCCCGCCGGCGGAGACGCCACGAGACTGCCTCCTTTTGTGCTCGACCCGCTTTCCTCGGTGGCGGGGGTCGGGGCGAGCAGGATTTCAGGGGCAGGCGTGCCCACTGTGTTCCCGCTCGCCGTGGATTGCGCTTGCTGATTCTCTCCGGGCGTGCTTTCCGCCGTGGTAGGGCGCGACGTGCTATCGACATCAGCTTGTCCGGACCCTTGGCCCGCGCCAGGGTTCTTCCACAGCCTGTACACCGTCTGGATCGCGGGATTCTTGAGCATAGCATCAGACGGGCCCGTCAACGACGACGACGACGATGCCGGCGGCGGCTGCGGCGGTTGCGCGACATGCCCCATCGACTGCACATCCCCGCGATGGCTCGCGTGGATCCCCGGAATCGACATCGTCTTCGCCACCGGCTGCACATGTATCGGCGCGGGCTTCACGGGCGGCGCCTCCGCCACAGGCAGCTCCTGCGCGTCCGTCTCCATGTTCACGCGGCCGAGCGACGCGCACGACTTCTTCGACGCCAGCCGCGGCGCCCCGAGCCGCGCGGCGGAAGTCACGATCGACGGGTTCGTCGGGGCGTCCAAGTAGACCGACCCGTTCGGCAGCGCGGGCTTCGACACGCTCAGCGCGCGCGCGCGCGCGGCCGCAGGCGAGGTCGGGCGCGAGGTGTCGGAGCCGTCGTCGTGGTGCGGCGTCCGGTCGCGCTCCTTCCGCTCGGCGACCGCCGCGCGCACTTCGGCGTAGCTCGTGCGCGCCTTGTTCAGGAACCCGCTGCCCTCGGGCTGCAGCAGCGACCGCGGCGGGCTCGAGCTCATTTGGGAGGCGTCGTCGCTCGCCGACGCGTCCTTCTTGAAGCCGCCCCAGTTGACGCCCCATTTGCGCATCGCCTCCTTCGCCGTGTTGCTGATGGCCTGCTTGTCCGCTGCTGCTGCCTTCGACTTCAGCGTGGAGAAGAAGGAAGGCGGGCTCGCCGGGCGTGCCGGCTGCGACGAGTCCAGGCTCTTGCGTGGAGTATTTGGAGCAGATGAGCTGGCGCCCTGGACCGTGAGTTTAGCGTCATCGTTCTGCACTTGCTTGTCACCCTTGACGGATCCATGAGACGAACTTGATCGTGACCTTTGAGGACGGAGATTCGGCTTCGACTCGGATGCTGGATTCTCGTATGGCTCTGGCGTGACTGCACGAATGCTCGCTGACTTCGGAGTGGATTGGGATCGGCCGGAATTCGTGGGCTCAGATGCGAGGGTGCGGCCACGGATTTCGTCAGGTTCAGAGGTGAAAAGCGAGTGCGGAGGTGGATGTGGAGGGGATGAAGCTACATCGTCACTCTTTGCAGAGTTGAACCACGATCGTCTCTTTGTATTACTGCGCAATGGGTCGTTGAGGTCATCGATCGCGGTCGCCACGGCGGAAGGTGTTCCATCTGTCGCAGCACGGGTCACAAAGTTCATGGGAGGTTCGTCAGCGGTCCCATTTTTTGAATCTCCAGAGGAAATAGAACCAGTGTCAGGCAAAGGAGCTGAAGCAACAGACTGAACGTCGTCTGGAACAGGAGGTAGATCTGGCGACGGAACATGGGTTTTTCTGCAGGTATCTGAGAATATTCCACCACGATGCTCATATGACCCGGTCTCGAAAAATGCAATATCATCCATGTTAGGCATGACTATTGACTCTTGCAGCTGTGAATATCCTTGTCAGTGACGTCAATCGATTAATAAAAGCGAATAGCTTACAATTTCCTTGAATTTGGATTCGATGGTGCCAAGAATCATACCCCATGTAATTTGCCGGTCGCTGACAATGGGTTCCACCTCCAAAACCATCCGTGGTGTTTGTGTGAAAGCATACCAGATGCGATTGCTCGGTGGGCGTTTGACTTTTATTAATAGATTTCCTTCCAATTCCTTCAGGACCGCTGCAAGCTCCAACTTCACAGTATACGATTTAAACCGAGCGCCTAGGTTGATGACAGCAGTGGCTTCGACAGTGATGCGGATTTCACCTTTGTATTTCATGTGGACTTCAATCGAGGCATCGCCCTCTTTCGTGAGTTCTTTGAGCATAGGCTTGCTGAGCATCGGTGCTCTGTTACCGACAGAGACTTGTGTGACAGCGATTTCGGTCAGGAAAGCCGGGCGCTTCACCTTGGAGAGCTTCTTCATTAGCCTCCCGATGATGAACGCTTCTAGATTGTGTGTTCGGTAATGGCTGAGGAAAATGCGTCCAAGAAGCGCGTTCAGCCATCGCATGGGTATCACGTCGGGCTGTTCGTCCAGGGTAGATATTAGTTGATCCATATGGGTGGGATCGAAGATAGAGCTGAGAGATGCAAGGGTAGGAGCCTGGGCCGGTTGTTCCGAGGCGTGTATCAGAGCAAAGTACCAGTCCTCCATCTCAATATTTGAGCGAACGAAGATAAACCATGGTGTAGATGGATCGTAAGCTTCTTCTCGTGCGACATCCTTGTCCTTCTCTGCCTCTAAATTCGCCTCTTTCTCGGCGGCGGACGCACCCTCCATCTTCGCCTCGGGGTTTTCCTTTTCCAATTGCATCTGTCTTGTGACGCTCGGCATTTTGTCTGGTTTCTCCACGCGAGGTCGCAGACAGATAGCATTGCGTTTCGCAAAGAGCTCTGCGTCAGGCAGAGCTTCAGGGTAAACGATGACCTGATGACTGCTCAGCTCCACCGCCGCCTCGCATTCGGACATCTCCTCGTCCTCATACAAGTACAGGACCTTCCCTTTGAGGACCACATACCACATATCCTTGGGACGAGACCTTTTGGGGTCCTTGGAGCGGGAGTCCAAAAAAGAGCGAACGAGGGTGACATAGCCGCCGTCGCCTGCGGACTCTTCGAATGTTCGGCGCATAGTCAACCAGCCTTTGCGAGTTCGAGGAATATCGTTCGTCTCGGTCGTCGAGGGCGCCGCCTCTGCTATGTTCTCGTCCTCCGCAGCACTCGCCTCAAGGCGCTTCCTCGTCCGCTTAGTGACGTCGGCATCCCCGACTGGGACAGAGGTGTAGATGGTGATAAAAATGACCACGCCAATAACGAGAGGAATGAATGTTAATCCTCCTAGAACATACGCGTAAAGCAGCGCCCTCAGCATTCTCTGGAGCGAGGAGGGAAGAAGTGTGTTGTTGAGAAAGACGGCAGACGAAACGACAGCCTGTCTTGATCAAGGCTCCCGTCACCCACAGTGCAAGGTCACGGTGACGACTGTACACGTGTCTGTGACTGATGTCGGATCCTTCTTGCAATAATTCTATTTTGGTTCCATTTGCCAAGTTCTGACTTCATGAAAACGGACGGGACCAATGACATTCGACACCAATTCTATGTACATAGTAAAGGAACGGCAGGTCGAAGTCATAATATGCAGGCTCAGCGGAATAAGCCTGAGTACATATCATTATAATACTTGTACAGATGGCGACGCGCCTCCAGGACGAAAATATCATATGGATACGGTGGCATGGTGCAGACCTGTAACGCCAATATAACGCTGTACGTTTGTTGCACGCAAGTCATTTTGCGATAAGCCTCCGGACACGCTTTTTGACACGGAGGTAAACACAAGCCAGCTAAAGCGAGCCATGTGTATACCAAAGGGGATGGCCGTCGCGCGTCGCCTTCCTGTAGACTACCAGTAGGGGCCCACGGAGCCGGACCCATAAAGATGTCGGAGTAGCAGTAAGCACTGAGCATGCTTATATGACATTTACTGGGGGTTTATGGCAAGAAGATCGCGAAGTTCTTCTTTTGAGTGCCATGGGTCTGGAGAAGAGACCTTTTTTGGTTTGTTCCTTTAGGCTGGGTAGAATAGCTTCACAGTGTCCATTCACCCATCTCCACTCGTCAAGTTGAGGAAGAGTTGACGCCGCAAGCATCATTGGAGGATGTACCTTGTTGAAAACAGGGTGGGATGGGACAGTGAGCAAGTTCCCAAAGGCATAGTCCTGATAGGGAACACGGCAGGATAGATTAGTCTCTCGTGACTGTGGCGGAGATAGAGTGATAACTATTGTTGGAACTGAGGGATGTGGGCTCGTAATAACTAGTGGCTTTGTCTGGGTATCATTAGGTCAGTAAAGACGGCAGGCCGATCAGGAGACGAAAATCCCTACGGGATGGGAGGACCGCCGGCGCTTTCGAATTGGACGCGTAATTGAATCATCTCGCTGGTCAGAAGCCGTGCTTCCTTTTGTAGTGAGGTTTAAGAGACCAACACGCTAGGGAAAATGACGTTGATTGGTGGTGGAATATACTATAGATTAAAATATTTTACTCACCAAAGCGTCTTCAAGAGGATCACGGTTATTAGATTCTAGGTCCAGCATGAGTTGGGCGACATTATTTAGATCGGAATTGATCAGGCTAGCGAAATTGCTGCAAATGGGAGTCACAGCTCTAGTGCACGCTCCAGCTGCTCGAAACCACACATTGTTGGGAACAGGGAGAAATAGGCCGCGAAGAGCGTCCAAATCAACTATCTATGAGCAGAGGCAATGTTATCAGCGTCAAATGCGCATAATTATTGAAGAAAAACATACCAGTGCAGTCTCCTCGTCTTCAGTTTGGTAGATTGACCGCCCGGATTGCTCAATTCGCACATCGAGCAGACGTGTCGTCGACGTTGTAAGGCTGGCTAACATGCCAGAGGAGAGAACCAAAGGACGGTTTACGGTATGAAATGGCTAGTAAAAAATCCCTTTCCTTATAATACGGCAAAGAGGATACGGGAATGAAGGGACAGGATGAGGGTTCAGAGAAAACATAAGAGAGTCAGGTAAGGTGGCAGAATGTGCTTATGATCTCGGTTGACCCGAGAACCGAGTTCCGGTCACTCGATCAATTGCTTCCGTCTGGCCGGCGCCCCGCGGGGGACCGCGGCTCTTGCCCCGCTCTCAATTTGAAATTCCTATGCCCATAGGCATAAGTAGGAGCTTTGAGCCTTTGACGGCCACGGCTACGATGTTCTAACGCTCTAACTCTCATCCAACATCATTTCCTACTCAGATATATTAACCTGCAACTTCCTTATTGCATGCTCACATAGTAGCTGCAAGTTGGCGTTGGCTGCTGATTTTCTGGTGACCAACATGATCCAATCAATCTCCATACGGAAAGTACTAATTCGGGGCCTCGAAGAGACATGCAGGCTCAACCAGTCATCATTCACTTTCAAGACCGATAAAGATTCGACCACCTCCAACTGCTAGCAAAAGGCAACTCAGACAGCTTGAAACTTGGAAGGTCAGAATAAACTTCCCAGATCTGATGACTGCTTTTTCTCACAGTGCCATAGCCATGATGTACATCTCAACCAATGACTATTCGCCGAGTCCTTACACAACTCTCCTCTTCACCTTTGGAACCATAATATCCAGTTGAACGCATTGACGGGGACAATGGCTGATCCTTATGATGACCCTTCGGCCAACCTCTGGTCAACATATCTATCAAAATCCGATAAATATGATAAAACTATGGCTCAGAACTGGAAAAGCGATATGGATGCAATCCTTATCTTCGTGAGCAACACAGTACTTGCCATAGAATGCCCATTTTGACCCTATTTCTATTTGCTAGGCGGGTTTGTTTTCCGCAAGTGTGACTGCTTTTATAGTAGAGAGCTACAAAACCCTCAATCCAGATCCCAGCAATGCAACTGTCATGCTGCTTGCCCAGATCTCACAACAGCTTGCGATGGGATTGAACATCTCCCAAGCTCAGAGTCCAGACACAAATGCTGCTTGGGCACTCAACCAATTCGATCAGAGCAATTTCACGCCTCCAATCTCATCGTCAATTTGCAACTTCCTGTGGTTTCTGAGTCTTTCGTTCAGCCTAGCCGCCGCTCTCTTCGCAACTTTGGTGGAACAATGGACAAGACAGTATCTCCACGCGTCTGCGAACAGGCCCGCCCCTCAAGATCGTGCTCGCATAAGCGCATATCTCAATCAAGGAATCAAGAAATACAAGATGGCTGCTATTGTCGAGACTATACCTTTGCTACTCCATATCTCTCTCTTCTTGTTCTTTTTTGGCTTAGTCGCCTTCCTTATGCCCGTCAACCACCTTCTTCAGTATCTCATCCTCGCAGTTTTGGTTTGTTGTTGCTTTTTATATCTCCTTGTCACCACCTTACCGGTTTTCGACCTTTCCTGCCCATACTGGACACCCCTTTCAAACCGCTACTGGTCCATCTTTCGAAAGCTGAATCTTCTTCATCGACGTGACGCTGATGGAAATGAGCTACCTGTCCCCTCCCATATGTCAGTAGCACGGGAATTGGCTGCGATACAAATTACTTCAGAACGCGACCAACGCGACTTGAAATCAATGTGCTGGACCTTGAACGCCCTTCGGGAAGATAATGAATTCGAGCCATTTGTCCAAGTCATTCCAAGTGTGGTTTCGGGTTTCGACTACAGCGCGAAATGGCTCATGGATTCTCTCATGCACCACGATGATATTTCCATCAAACTCGGCCATCGTATCCCTGGGCTCCTTGCCACTTGCATTGCAATTCGATCGCATGATCCAATAACAGCGCAAAAACGAGCTGTTACTTGCCTCAAAGCGATTTGGTCTCTGACTATGCTTTCCCTCCCGAAAACCACGACATTCCAGAATCCTCGGTTACTCCAAACCTTAAGGTTCAAAGAAGACACTTTTGACCTTTTGGCCAATATACGGAGCGCGTTTCCTTCAGTTGAAACCCTGGGATTATCTACCTCAATTGTCATCGCCAGAAGCTTGTTGGACATGTACGTTGATCGAGCTAACGTACTAGAAAGTCATATCTTGAACCTCCTGGAGACAGGCCAAAGTCACGGTCCCGCGAACGTGGATAATCTGTTCATTCCATTTGCAGATAAAGAAAATCTCTTCAAAGCTTCCAAATCTAGGATCCACACAACGGAGGCAGGCATTTTAGCGACTCAACAACTCACTGAATCTGGTCCCTATGAGATGTTGGAAGTGCTAGCATTTCATCAGACACGACTTGTCGCACTGGCCTCGGTCAGCGACTCGATCCTTGCATTTAGAGAACACCAGGGTCTGCTTCTAGAGGCACTGGACTCTATCAAATCTTTCCAGGCAATCCTTAATCAAATCGGCCTTAATCTCAGCCTCCAGTATATTGAAAGTATTCTCCAAGCTGATACGCTCCCACACGAAGCCTTCAATACTCTCCGACGCACCTTCTTCCGAGTCAACAGCAGCATGAACTTCAACAGGACAGTTGGCGCTGACAGTCGAGTTTTCATTAATCACTCAGAGAAGATGACTTTCAGCAAGGACTCCCAACAACGTCTAGTGACATATTTGGAAGAAGCGGTTGAGCCAACGGCTTCGGGGACAACCACACTCCCACATACCATCATCAGCATTCTGCTCAACTTGACTGGCATCGTCGTGACATACCCTGCGTTAATCTTAAAAGCCATCAGTATCATCGAGAATTACACGAAGCTGAATACCAACAACAGCACTCCACGAGCTCTCCAGAACCTCGAGCAGGCCTTGCCTCGTGATGTTCGGACCTCTAGGCCCCTGGATCTCTTCAGCTCTCATCTCTACGCAGATACGAAATCAAGCCGTCAATCAACGAAATCCAGGTCAAATACGATGTTTAACACAATCGAAAGCATGACTGGAACTGCAACAATCTCATAGTGATTCTTCCGCGAAACGCCAGCTTCCAACCCTGTGTACGATCGTTATCCATCCCTAGAAATTCGTTCGATGCATGGACATACTTAGTCCGCATTATTCCTAGAAATATCAAAGATGGCACGTAAACGTTTCCAAGATTGCACACTCCTTCTGAAATATGTGCGACGGAATGATGCCCTACTAGAGCTACAGATTAGGATAAGTGTCTTTGGGCTCTATTCTATGAAAATATGCGGTGGGATTGTATATTTTAGTGATATAAGTTCATGATGGCAGTCACCATGTGCGATTCATGACGACTTCGGTGAGAGCCTCTAATCCAAGTTTGCTATCACCATCGGGAAGTAGACGTAGCATGTCACGAGCTTTGTCTGCGTAGGCTTGCGCGAGAAGATGTGTACGCTCAACAGCTGAGGTATTTTGAATGTACTCCATGGCCTACATCATCGTTGAGGTGTCAACAAAGAGAGTTCAGGGTTCAAGTAAATTTGAAGTGTAAACTGACTAATTCTGTATCTCCAGGTGTCGTGAAATTCCGTTGGATCATTGGTAGCAGTTTGGAATTTTCTTCAGCGGCAAAGAGTACTGTAGCAGTGGCCAGACCCGGTTTTAGGTCCTTGGAATCTTCGTTATCTTCCAGCACCTAAAGAACTTAGTTAGTCCCTTCCACGAGTCTATTTTCTGCTCAAACCACTCACCTGGTGTGCGATGCCCATATTCCGCCCATAAGCATATGCAACCTCCTTCCAGATGTCACCCTCTTGACAGCCACCAAGAATAACAGCAGAACGGGCACCCTTCGCCATCAAGCTCGCCGTTCTCAGATAAGTCTTTTCGAGATACAGTTCCCACGCGGCCTTCAGACTTGTAGGTCCTGGTATAAGACCAAGCTTTGGTGTCCTGACTTCTTCCATTCGCAAGAACTCTCCTTCGACCTGGTTTGATATCACGCTCGCGATCAGTTCAACGACTTCGCTCTCTCCCAAACGCGATAATGCTGTACTGGCGCGTCCTAGGAGGAAGTCGCCGCCGAGAATAGAAAGTTTGTTTCCGAAGCCTTCTTTCTCCTCTTCTGGAGTTGTTACGATGTTTTCGTGGAGAAGGGACGCGACGTGAATCATTTCTACTATTTGAGCTAAGCGTATTTGCGATGCGAGTAGTGAGGGCGGCAAAGCAAGACACGGAGAAAGGCTACGAAGGAGTGGTGCGGATGATGGAGGCGGGGGTGGTTTTGGACGCGGTATGGACTGCGGTAGGGCGAACACCGATTCGAAAGATGTTGCATCGTCCCGCATGCTTGGATTCCACTCATTGAGAATACTAGGAAGTGTCAGAGGACGATTCAGCTCCTCTGACTCGCCAGAATTTGATTCGCACGCAGCGTTCCAAGCCTTGTGTTCCCATTGCCCTCCCAGTCCGTTGGTTGCGCGTGCAAATAATAGCACTAGTAGAGAACGCAGTTGTTTTGAAGGATGCAGGAAATAATACTCTGCCATTCCGGCGAGCCCGGGGTGTGCAGCGCCGAGGAGATTCAACATGCTTTTCCGAATGAGTGTAAGCTCTGACGCGACGAGAATGTAGGGATCTGGGAGTTGTCGGGCGGGAAGGGGTTCATGTTGTATTGGAATGGGTTCTGGTCGTGATCGAATAGCACGTTCGACTTGTTGAGCGAGGACGCTCAGTTTTCGGCGTTGACATCTCGTGACTGGTGTTCTACGCGCCAATGATCGACACAATGAGTGCATTGACGAGCCAGGGGGTATTGGGGAAGGCGCGCGCGCAGGAGGTCGAGGAGAGGAAAGAACGGACGTGCTGCGGGCTGCGGCAACGACGAAGCCGGATAGTGGTGGTGGTGAAAAGATACTACACGATATTTCCCGCGGCGACAGCGACATTCGCGCATTCATGACGCGCACTCGATGTACATAAATCCATTTAGTGCTGATTCCAATGCTCTAATATACATATTTATGCTGGCATGAAAAGTACATATGCGTGTTTGCTGTGTGTCTAGGAATTGAATATGTAGGAGAATGCAAGAAGGAAGCGAATGCGATGATGGCTATTACTATTGATAGGAATATTAAAATGACACAATGAATCCGAAGTGAATAAAGATCAGAGAGATCTAAGGTCCTTAAAAGCACTGTTCGAAAAGAGAAACAGAGCTCCATGCTACAGTCTTGTGGAGTGGGTGGCCAGCAGACTTAAAAAGTCAAGTGCGCACAGGCACAGGGGAGGCGGACGTAGTAGAAGACGGCGAAGGTTTTGTTTCAGTGATATGTTCTCGGAATTTACCCAGGGGCTTTGCCAGATGCGTCGCAAGCGCTTTTCCCTATGAGAAAGTTTGACGTGGGCCTCTGAACGGCGAGGAAAAGAGCAGACAGGTGCGAACCTTGATCAGCAGTTCCTCCCATTCGACTGCGTCAGTCGCATTCAGTGCAAGAAGCATAAGAGGCTGGTGGTCATCTGAGAATACTTGCTGTGTTCCCGTCGAGAACTCATCTACTGGCAGCACGATGATTCTCCCGAGCTAACACCACGTAGAACAGGTCAGCGGTGTAGGCATGGTGAATTCCCTTCATGCGAGGGCTTCTCACCTCGCTATCGACCATTCCACAGCCATACTCCCTAGTCTCTTGCCACACTTCCGTGCATAGGCCAGCAATGATACGCACTTGGTCCTTTGCGCGTGAAGGCTGACTTGCAAATGATACCAATTCACCGGCAGTTGTGAGAAGTACAGCAGTGTGTAGATCGGGTGGAGCCAGGACTTGGGAGAGCAGATTGTGCAGCATAGAGAGCATCAACATTTTGGATAGAACTGAGTCGCACAGGAAAACGCAAAGCAAGGTCCAGAGGCCAAAGATGATTGGAGGACTTGTGAGGTCACCTTATGAACAGCAATTTTCTTGGCACGTGGAGTTGCCCTCATTGAGTAGTGCCAGTGGCAGTGCTGCCCCAGCGTTGCTTTTAATTCGTTCATTCTTACATTACAATACTTTATGCATGAACGTATGTGAACACCTTACACATGTACATAATCCTAACTTAAAACCCCACTGGGCCATGTTATACTCATACAGACTCTATTCGAGCGGTAGGCCCCGCTCCATTTGGCATCATTGTCCGTATGAAGTCCAGCTTGTTCACGTCCACGACTGCGACTTGTCGAGACTCTAGTGCCATTGCGATACGATTGATACCTTCGTGCTCTTGCCAAGCAATCTCAAATACACCTGGCTTGTTGCCCACTCCAATAAACCATGACCACACGCATTCATAAGTCTGCATTTCCGGGTTTAGGAAGGATCACCATGAAGATAATAATGCGACGTACCCTGGTGCGGTAGATATGAAGCCACCCATCTCCACCCCCGGTAGCAACGAATTTACCATCGGGATTGTATGTTAATGAGTAGAGCGGTCCTACGTGATCTTTAAATATATGTAGGCATTCTCCTGTTACAGAATCCCACAATCGTGCGGTGCCGTCAAATGACGATCTGCATGATGATTCAGTTATTTAGTCAATTAAGCTTAGTTGTTGCAAAGAAGCTTCTTACGTGGCTAACAGTTCATTCGTCCCTGCCGGATGATCGACGCACCAGCCAACGGTACTGACAGAATGGCCGTGTCCTTTTAAGATTACACCCTGTTCTGACAACAGCCCGGGAATGTTGTCCGTTGCTTTCCCGATATTATCTACCTTCCATACGTAGGCAGTGCCATCGTCCGAACATGAAGCTAATCGAGTCCCACTCTGATTAACTCGAATTTGGTTGATCTCATCTTTGTGACCACTGATAAAACCGTCATTAAGAAGGCGCTCTGTAAATCAGGATAGGCTCACTTCAGTGTTTTAATGGATTCATCCTCGTCCACCCGCATAATGAAGATACGCATATCTGCACCGGCACTGGCAAATGTATCTTCGCTGAGCCATTCCACGTCCAGGCAGCAATCTATATGTAGTAATTTTAGAAACAATTCTTAATGGAGCAAGGAGATATACCACAGACAATCACCTTTATGACACCGATATTGTTTATGCAGACGTTTTTCCTTCACGTCCCATAGACATGCCGTACCATCTAGACTCGCTGTTATAAGCCATGCACCGCTCTTCGAAAATCGTGCTGCAAATATGGGGCCCTGTAAGAAAGCGATGTTAATCAGATATACAGAAATGCCATAAGAAGCAAACGCATACCTGATGTTGTGGATGTGAGAAATACAGAGCTCCAGAACTTGTGCAAACCCGTAGAATGGAATCGTATGAACCAATCGCTAATAAAGTTCCATCAGAGTTCCAGTCTAACGACGTTAGATCCCCCTGCGAGACTTTCGAAACGTTTTCCAGTGCCACAGGCTCCTCTGGAGTAGTGGCAAAGTCGGAGGAATTTGGTAGAGGCGGGTCAGGAAGGTTCCATACGTTTACAACGCCATCTTTTGAACTAAATGGAACAAAAATCAATCCGAGAAATAGTGAATGGCAAGAAAACTAAAGCAATCACCCACCCAGAGGCTAACAGATTATGCATCTTAGGATTGAACGCACACACGAATACCTTACAGAATGTCAGTAAATGCACCAAATTTCCTAATAATGTAGCCTCTACCTCTGTTTTATGTCCTGGAAGAAGTTGAACGACTCTGGGATCCGTCGTAGAATCGCCAGGGCCTTGAGCCCTGTTGAGCTTATCGGACCCGGGATGCTTAGCGGCTATGGTCTCCCAAGCATCAGGCATGGACAACTCTGTAACTATTTGAACTATATAAAGGAATGTTTGGCATGCCATATCTTTGGAAAAGCAAGGAGTTAACTTACCTTCAGGGAGACTATCAATATCCATTTCCGTTGACATGCGCCTTGGGCGCTTCTCTACATGACCTTCTATTGGAACAGGAGATGTTTTCCGTTTGGCAGTGGTATCGGGTCCTACGGATGAGGGCGTTTGTGGTTTAATTTGGTCTTGATCTATTACACTCTCTCTTGAAGTACTCGTTTCAAGCGGTCTCGTTTGACCCGTCCTAGTGGGTAGAGGAATCTTTGCTGGCGATGATGGCGGCGGCGCTGCTGCATGTGTTAAAGGTCTATCCGCCAACAGTTGAGATAAATTCGCAGCTTCCATATGCACATCGGAGGGCGCGGGTGACTTTTCTGAGGGCTCTTCTAAAGAACATGTATGAGGTTCGAGGAGAGAAAAGCCAGCCTTGCAGTTAGTGGCCAATGCATCCGTCCGCCAATGTGATTCGACTTCAAGATAAAGCAGTGCCTTGCTAAGTAGATCTATAAGTTCCCCACGCGGTATGTGTTTCTGGAAATATGGCGAATTTTGTAAGCGGCCCTCATTGCGTAGCGCGAATGCGGAATGGTTGAAGCCTGGAGAACGAATGAATGAATGGTCAACAATTCGTTGGGATGTTAATAAAAAGACATGAAAGTTACCGGAGTCTTGAAAGTAGGAGTAGATAAGACAGTTTATCTCGTCTGCTGTTATAATAATTGGCGCGGCTGTCATGACTTGGGGATGAAGGGACTACACAGCGTCTAAGCCAGAGAGAAGAAGGTGACAGTTACCTGTCACGACTGGTCTGCTGTTTGTCCTGGCTTGGGTGAATCTCCGATCCCACGGTGACATCAGTGCCGTTCCCCAGACTGCTTAGTAGTTATCCTTATCCTACCTCTCCCCACCGACATGGCAGACGCCAATGGCTCTCCAGACAGAGACGATGTCGGCTCTGACGAAGGCGGTAGTAGGCTCCAGGACATTCTAAGCAGTGAGTGCACCCCGATCGCGGCCATCTTCTCAGCTTATCTCCTCAAAGCCTTGTTCTCTGCTCAGTCTGCTGGGGGAACACAACGATCGAACGCTCAAGGAGGGCGGGGCCCTGTTAGACTTCCTGCGATTACTCTGCAAGATCTGGCACGGTTAATGAGTGTGGGGGCTGCTACGAGGATAGGGAATAACCGCGTAACAATTCAGCCTGAAGACGAAGAAGACGAAGAAGATGATGGAGATTATATGGAGGAAGACGATGAAGATGTCTATTCCCCATCTCATCAAAGTACACAGTGGTTTCCTCCTGTCACAGAACCACAACAAGCAGGATTGGACCTACTTGCTAGTGGTGAATTTGGACGGGTTGGAGTCAAACACAGGACGAGAAGAAATAACTTGAACATATCTAGAAGCGTGCTGAATCAATTTTACCAACCTATTCCTATCCCCAGCCGAGAGGACACTCAAAGCGTTTGTTCTCATTACTTTGAGGATTATCGTTCAATAACTCATTCTATTTATAACTTCACAGAATCTTGTTCCTAACACTAATGGAACCACTGTAGCAACATACGATGCGAATATGTACACAGCGCAGTTCTCGGATGGTGAGGCATCCTTATAATCAGTCTTTGTCTCTGCTCTAATTCTTAAACTCAGATTCTTCCTTTTACTACACATGTGCTCAAGGTGCGCACGCTCTCACGTACCCTATACCATGTCGATCTGACTTCCGCTATTAGACTTCAAGTTGCATGTGTTCGACATGAGAGCCTCTCCCACATCCGTTAATGCTCCTGGTGTAGGGCTTCCCTCCAGTCGGCGGAGTCGGCAGGATACCAGTCTGACAACCCAGATGCCCTTACGAAAGGTCATTCAAGGACATCCAGGGAGGTGGACCATCACAGACGCTAACCTCTCCCCTGATAATGAACGGTATGCTATCTATATGATCGTCACGTCCATGCTGTTAATCCATACCTATTGCACAGCCTAATTTATTCATCCATTGTAAGAGGATTAAAAATAGATTTTTCGAATGAACTTGAATTGAATTTATTATCATAGGCGCCTACAGTGTATATGACAAGCACTGCACCAGATGGTAACACAGCCCAAATCCCAATACCATTTGCGGATCCAGTCAGCAGACCGTCACCGTTTTTCGGTTATGGCGAAAGCTTTGGAATTTGGAGTTGCCGATTCTCTGCTGACGGCAACGAGGTTGTTGCTGGAGGGAGCGGGAAAATATTTGGTGTGTCAATAGAGGTTCCTTCGAAGGAGGCTCAATGTCTAAATATTCAAAATATAGTATACGATCTGCTGGCTAATAAAAGAACAGTAAAAATCTCTGCCCATGAGGATGATGTGAATAGCTGCTGCTGGGCAGATACTACATCTGGGAATGTGCTAGTTAGCGCCTCGGACGACACATATCTCAAAGTTTGGTAAGCCTACACCTCACTATCTAACACCACTCATGGAGCTGACGAATGGGATAGGGATCGGCGATCTCTGGGTGCCTCCAGGAAACCCTCTGGTGTGCTAATTGGGCATACTGAAGGTATCACATACGTATCGGCCAAAGGTGACGGTCGTTATATTATCTCCAACGGCAAGGATCAAGCCGCACGTCTTTGGGACCTTCGTAAGATGCGTTCTAGCGCAGAATTCGATGCAGTGAAACGAGAACACCGTGACTATGGCATCTCAAATTTCGACTACAGGTGCGCACAATGGATTCTATCATAATTAATCACAGCTATACCTAATCTTTATTGCAACTATTTCACAGATATCCTCATTATCCAAAGCCAAGATACAAGGCTCATCCAAAGGATTGCAGTGTAATGACATATCGTGGACACAGCGTTCTTCGAACCCTTATTCGTTGTCACTTCAGCCCGTCAGAGACGACAGGATCGCAGTACATATACTCCGGTTCAGCAGATGGCAGGGTGCATGTGAGGAATAAATTTATTTTCGTTTCATTCTTTGTAATGCCCATACCTACTTCGCATGCGACAGATATGGTCTCTTGACGGGCGCATCGTGCAAGTTTTGGATCGCTCAAAAACGCTCCCTGCAACATTTTCACCGTCGGGACCGGAACCGGAACCCTCAACTAGCACGAACTCTAATATTTGTGTACGCGATGTCAGTTGGCACTCAAAGGTCAGATTTTGGCGTTCGTCATGGATGATGTCCGCAAACTATGACTAATATTTTATCTTATTTCAGGAACCTGTGATCATGAGTGCTGGATGGGAGAGTGCTCGAGGTGGCACGGTCATTGCTAGGCATGAATATAAAGGTCTATCAAAGATGCCCGGAGCTTTGGAGGACTGGGTAGAGAAGCAACGACAAGAGTTGAATGATACCACAAATGTCAGACGGTCCGCACGGCTGCAGGCCGGTCGAGGGCATTCTCAGTATCACGTTCCAGGGCATTTTGCATCAGAGGATGTCGATGATGAAGAGTTCTAGTACGGGTTTTCCGTCTCCTCTGTTTCTCGTTTGAATCATTGATCAGGGATTTATACGAGATGTTATTCACGGTACTTATGTGCGGTTGGTTGTATGTGTATATGGTATGTATATGTATTATACATCGGTGTAACTTGTATCAATAGTTCATCAAACGCTATCGTTCGAAGTTTCATCTTCCACTCCACTCAGGTTAGGCCGCTGAAATTCCATATGCTTGCGTTCAACAAATTGTTGTTGATTTTGAATGAATCAGGAATGATCGCGTATACTCTCTTGTATTAAGCCATCACAGCAAATGCTAGGATGACACTACATACATTTGGAATGGGCTTCTGGCTGAAAAAGGCGATTATTTAATTTCAGTTGTTATCAACCATGAATGCTCTGCTAATTTCTAAACGCATGCCACACTTTTAAGTAACTGTATACGTATCGCTCGCTTATGTATGACACATATTTTTGAGTTTTGCGCTGCCACTCAGGTTCCCGAAAATAGACCTGACTATGTATGAATATAAGTAAAAGTGGGATACTTACCACCGCCCATGTGGGCTCATCGGAAACATGTTTAATTTCTATCCGTGTAACTTAATCAACTGAGATGCACCTGGCATAGGTATGTTCTCTGCGATGTACGTTCGTGCGATGCTACAGAGCGCTCCGATCTTAAATAATACATATGCGACCGAACAAATTACTTGGATATTTTCTGAGCTTCTTTAGAGATGTGGTGACACAGCAATGATGTGTGCACTAGTAACAAAGCCTGAGAAGCATTTATATGTAGGTCATTATGTCCCAACTTTGAAAAGATGCATGTTTTTGTTTTGTTTCACAGTCAGATGGTCACCAGTCAACTTTCATCCCTAAAACATACATGTCCTTCTGATATTGACAAAATGTTCAACTCCGATTTCAAATGCCTTTGCGCGACAACATCGCAATCGCAAAACCCGGATGGCCGGTCAGGAAAGGTTACTTACTCGGGAAGGAAGGCCTCTGAGGCAAATTGTATAGCATGGCTGAGAGAGTTTCCGGCATAGCGTTATTTGATTCGAACACCACATCTCTTAGGTACAAGGAGAACAGATGGCACCTGAAATGGGCATTCGAGCTCTAGTGTGGCAGAAGACGCGCGATGAGAGCTGCCAAAAGCTTTACGACAAGGAGGCTTTAGAACAATGCAACAGATGACTCGTGGAGGTAGAGCCGCAGCCCAGCTGCGCCTCTCCTCGTGGAGGTATCAGTCGATGGGTATAACTCGCTTAGGCCCGATCTAGGGTCGGGCCTTTCCCACAATTCGGCATGCAGATTTCCCGGCCTGCTGGCTGGAACCTCCGGGCAGAGGCCCTTTATTTTTTCTAGAGGCTGCTGTCTGGCCGATGTGCCGCATGGCTGAGCAGGCGGCGGCGGGCGCAGAACCGGCTGCTTGCCATTGTCGGGCCATGCGCAAGCACAATGGAAATTTCACATGATGCGCCTGGTATGTTTGAGAAGGTGGCGGCGGTAGGATTGCCAAAGAGCAGAACTCAGAAAAACGAGCGGCTGACGGTATTGTGGTGGCATAAAGCCGCCGCGGGATGGTGAAGGCGGCGGAGGCGGTGGTTGGCGGTGATGTATAGCGCGGGCGGTGGCGAAATAGCGAGGACAGCAGGTGTATGAGCAATGGATGCGTCGAGCGTCGTTGTCAATCCGTTGTGCGCCGCCGTTGGTCGTGCGCCGTCCACATCATCGTTTGCGCATCGTCCATCCGTTGTGCGCTGTCCATACATCGTGCGCTCTGCGCCGTCGTTCGTGCGGTGTCGTCGTTAGCGCGCGTCCGTGCGTGGTCCTTCGTTGTGCACCGCCGTTCATCCTTCATCGTGACGGTGTGCTCTCCTCTTTTGTGCGTTATCCGCCCTTCGTTCATCATAGCAATTTATTTAGCTACTACAGTGGTATACAAGCCTGTAAAATATGGAATAGGCGCCTGCATACGCCGAGTACGGCATTCCAGCTCCGAAATCGAAATCGACTAGACAAAACAAACGGCCTGGCCGTGGACCTGCCGTGGACAAAACGGCCGCACGGACAGAAGACCGGGGACTCGGCGGGGAGGGGACAGTCTAAGGGCTGGGGAACATCCACGTGATATATTGCTAAATGGGGAATTTCAACCTTTAGCGAGTTATACCCATCGACCTATGACTCCTCCTCGTGTTTTGCGAGCCGGAGGAACAGACATGCAAGCGTTCTGACAAAGTTCCTTTACTGACTTCCCGTAAGGATAAGTTTATCCCCGGAGCATCCTTGATAGCCATCGGCGCGAAGGAAGCTGGGCTCTGAAAATAATTCGAGAATGCATGCGACCGTCAGGGAAATCGCAAAAGACGAAGTGGTGAGTACCCCGTTCCAGCGATTTGAGTCGAATTGTTCACAGCCCGTCATGTAATTTTGGTGCAATATGACAGATGAGAGCACTCATAAAGGGGTGTAAATCAGAAGATACTCATCAACAGAAGCGCGTGGGCTGGGTATCCAACGAACTTGGACACGGTGGATGCCACAGCTTTGCCCTTTCAGGAGCCGCTTATCGATAGATGCGCGGAGATGGAAGAATAATAACGGGATTCAGCGAGACTAAATGTTTGCCTTAATCAGGAAGGCAATTAATTCAGAGACGCCGAAGGGCAAAATGCAGAACGAAGAAGGCGCGAAACTGGGAGGTCCATGCGAGGGATCGAGAGGAGTGAAACGATAATAACGCGAGGCGACGTAGGACGGTTGAATGTTGGTTGAGGACACGAGGCTTGCAGTGGTCACAGCATGGACTGATGCCACTGGAGAACGTGGCATGGCACTGCAAGTGGCGTTGGTGTGAATGTTCGCATGTCCGAATATAGGGAGGATGCATTTGTGCGATAATACTAGCGCTCCGGTCGTCAGCGGCGCAGTAGGTGGCGTACCTGATCTCCCTTTGTCCTTTTGCCATATAATTAACCTTTCAATATAACACATGCCCCTTGTGGCCAAGGAATACCGTAGAATTATCTTCCCTGCTCCACCATTTTGCCAATACGTGATGTACATAAAAGCTGCCTAGCCAGCGCCTCTCCACCTTCTTCCCCTTCCCTCTGCACATCTCTGCACACCATGTCCCATTATTACCCTAATCCCAAATATCCATATAGCTCGGGCCCATCCTACGCCCCTTGTTTCCTTACTGCTCCGATGAATT
This sequence comes from Pholiota molesta, assembly GCA_014925825.1. Taxonomy (NCBI): domain Eukaryota; kingdom Fungi; phylum Basidiomycota; class Agaricomycetes; order Agaricales; family Strophariaceae; genus Pholiota; species Pholiota molesta. The sequence goes on from JACGCK010000328.1 coordinate 23,756, forward strand.
ACACCTACGAATATTCATCTAGTGGCAATTCCGAATCCAGTTCCTCCGCCTACACAGCGGACTCGTCTAATCATTCTGGCTGTCTAAGCGCAGCTCTGCCAAGCGACCTCCCCGACCTATATTATGATCAGTACGAGTTACCATCGCCTCCCTCAGCGACATCTTCCAACATGATTTCGACGCCCCCACTGGATTGGGCACAACCTTGGGTCTCGATCGAGACAAAGCCTGCATCTTATCAGCAGGAGCCGTGGCAATCATCTCCCCTAGTGTCGGAGCGCCCTATGGTACACCCAATTGACACCCATTGCAATTGGATGTATCAGCAACAACAGTCAGGCGCACTGGAGCCATCTTCAATTCTTTTTTCGAGCTACCAACAGCCCCACACGCATTCATCATCATTATTAGCTTCATCTTCGCATGCGCTTCAAACGCAATTCGTCTCACCCGGCGCCGCGCTCTCTTCTTCAGCCCCTTTGTCCGTGTCTGCTACTACCACTGTTTCACCCTCGGCCCTTACGCTGCATCCAGCCGTATCTCCGCCACACCCTGCACCGGTAACGAGCCAAGTTTCTCTTAAACTTCATCAACCGCGTCCATCGCGTCGAATACCCATCGTTTCGCTTTCGAAACTGGCAATGGCATGTGATGACTTCCAAATCAATCCACAGCCAAAGGCACCGAAGGAAACCCCTTCTGCACAAGTCAATCGACCTTTTGGGACCAACCCTTCCAAGTCATATCATCCAATGGCATATCATTCAAGTAATCAATTCATCAACCAAAGTATACATCCCAAAAATGACATATACGGCACACCCTTCCCATCGGGAGCAACAAATAACACTTGTGGTTGTATGACACCATACGCATGTCACTAGCCTTCGTAAATACTTCAACGGGCATCACCTTCCGCAAGCTTTCGACCGCAGCATTCAATTTCAATTTTACGCATTATATATACATTTGTAACAATACACACACCTTCTCATCGCTACATTTCAAACGAACATTTTGGCATTCGCAGTTATCAATTCACAGTCATCATAATTTCATACAACGATACATCACATAGAGGCTACATTACAAATCAAGAGTCATTCGGAAAATAGTGGATACAAAAGGTTGGATGTGACGCAGACGGCAAACTTAAAGGAAAAAACGTATGATATGGATAAGGTGTCGCTTCGCCAAAAGAAGGCAGTGTAGTCGGGAGTACGAAGATGGAGATATGAAATAGTTCTGAGGACCAACAGAGAGCCGAGGTTGTAACAGGGTGGCGCGACGTTGAAAAAGTGTAACCGGTGCTGGATTTACCGAGAATCGTTGTTATGAAATGAAAGGGAATTAAGTCAAGCCTGGCCTGATTCTTTCCAGATGATATTCGGAGGCCTTAACGAGATCGGTCCTGAGCCTGAGGTTGTTGATGAACTAACAAATGGCCATGAAAGGCTCACCTGTTTGCTCTTTTGCTCAAATACTTGCAACGATTTATCAGAGCCCATGCGATTTTGAGAGTGCAAGTTGATCAAGTCGGCACGTAGCATTTCGCTGGCAACCGTTTCAGTCCGTGCAAAGCCATCTTCAAAGCTATCACGAATAGGATTGAACTCATGAAAATTCATGCCAGGGTTATAGAGATCAAGGTCGTCTGAGAGCCATTTCCGAAGATCAGGGATATCCATCGAGATCGGAGAACCAGTGACCATCGAAGAACAGTTACCTGCCTGCGCTCCGACTTTCGACTGCGCTCGGGTGCTAGTGTGACGAGTAACAGGAAGCACATGGTCGAAATAGGACCAAGATTGGTCGTTCGTGAGATTGGTGAGATTGGTGTAGGTTTCGCTGGAGTCGTCAGGGCCACCAACCACAGGGATGTTGTTATTTATGAGATCGTAAAGTTCATTCCGTTCTTCTGTAGTCAAAAGGCGGTGTTCATCAACAGCCATTAGGGTATCCAAGTGGTCAAGATCGCAAGGAAGTAGGTTGTTCTCAATATCCAAGAATGACGACTGCGCATTGACAGATGAGGACTCGAAGTATCCAGCGACAAAGTCATCAGGTGAAGGCAAGAAATGAGGTAAATCATTAGTTTCCTTGACGGGACCAGTAGAGCGATTGTCAGGTTCGCCAGGTAGAGTAAAGTGAGGCCCAGTGGACATTGATTCCCAATCTGTATCAGTTCCAGAAGAGGCCACAGCGAAAGATTCGGATATATCTGCAGATAGCGAAGGTGTAACCAGAAATCCAGAACCACGAAGAGCCTTTGAAGTCTTAGATACCCGAGTAGCTGTGGTACGACGCGTAGTAACTGGGTTGCGGACTTTCTTCTCTTGTGCTTTGATTGTCCGTTTGACAATCCGGCCGCGGGGCTTCACCGGTGATTGGGTAAGTTGGACCAAGAAAGGACGAATGAGCGGGACATCGCAAGATGGACTCTCCTGTTTTACAACAGGATCAGGAGGAGGGGGCTATATGAAATATCAGATATATGCTATTGAATACCGATTGCCAACCAACTTGGGATATCGCTTGCAATTGAGCTTGAGCTTTCATTGCGCGTCCTCGGATCAAGTTGGTGTGCTTGTCTTCTTTAGCAACCCGAAGGCCTATATATCTTTGAACACAAGAATGGACTCTCGAAAAGAATGACGGCACCTCGAGAATGGAAGTAGTCGTAGATGTGCCTACGATCAACATTGTATCGCTCTTGAAAATCCTTCCGCACAACAAAAGTTGGCATTTTGGCACCTGGAACAATAAGAGCTTCCATCTCGGCGACTAAATCCGGCCCTAGACGTATGGCGAGGCGCTGTGGGTTGACCCTTCGAGTTTTCGGACGACCGTCGTCAGTGAGATCCCACTGCCCGTCGTCAAAGTTGTCCTCGAAGGACTCGCGAGGTCTCTTCCTGGTATGTGCTGTATCTGAAGACTCATCTAAAGATTCCGTACCAGAGAGTGCCGGAGAGCGCGAGCTCTCCGCGCCAAGTGTCGCCATAGTACTATGTGAGTGTAAAAGTCTTAGAGAGAAGGGATGATAGAAATAACACCAGTAAATAGCGACGCGTCGCAAACATATTCACGTGCTAAGTAGGTATGTCACGGTCATGCTGCACCACCTGCTATAGTGTGACATTTATATTTAAATTTTAGACTTGATTAGTGACTTATTTTGAGGTGGTTGTGGCTTGGTTATGGCCCTAAATAATGTTAGTCCGAATCGTACATACTGTACATGTACAAGATTTTTTTCCCTTTTCTTTGCCTTTTCTTTAAAAATATAAACTTGCAGCGAACACGACTATCAAAGAATGTTAGCCTGAAGAATCCACAAAAAATAGAATGATTCATACTATCTCTCTTGATTTTGATTTGTGACTCCTCCATCTTTTTAAAAAGTTCAGCGTCGCCGATGACGCGAGCTGCGTCTCGGACTTCTCGACATGTTTCATCCAGTCGAGTGATGACCCGAACTATGGTACCCTCTGCTACATCTGTTAAAGCTGTGATTTGTTCGAATGGCTAGAATGAACGGTGGTAAGTTAAAGAGAAGTGAATCTTATTTTAAAATTGTGCTTACCATGCCTTTGGCCCATTCATAAACAACCTCAACTAAACCGAATTTAAGATCTGACCTAAATTCCTCTGCCACTACTTTGTGGGAGTCCTGTATACGACCAACTCTCTCGCTGATGGCTAAAATGGCATCGCGACCTGCTTCCAACTTCGGCGATAGGAGTGGCTCAACATCTGTCTTCTCCTGGAAAACGAAGCAAGAGAGCAACGCGACCACCTCTTCAGGCTCATAGCCTGCCAGAGTATTCTCCAGAATCAATTCCGTCAGAATAAGTTCATTTGCAGAGTTAATCTAACATTGATTAGTAACCCTATTCACAAAAGTAGAAGAAGCAATTAAATTATGTACCTCACAGGCCACGCGTCCTTTGAGTTGTATAGTGGCGTTTTCGTCGATGAATTTCAAGTCCTTCAATACACCGATGCGTTGCTCGTAGTCAGGAATGAGCTCAAGATTTTGATCCGACAGAGCCTGTTTCAAGTATGCTATATTTGCTTGCAAAACTTTTTGTCCGTGAACGACTCTGTACTGCATGACGTTCGATTGAATGGAGACCAGCAGGAGAAGATAGGTTCGACTTACATGATCCGAAAATTCAGGACAAGTTTGACACACTGTACTTTTCAAGATCTTGACCAAGGAATCCCGCGATCGGAAAGTTTCCTGGAACTCAAGCGCACGCATTCGGCTCCAATCGACCTCTTGTATGGTTCCAGCTTCAATCCATTCGTCAACCGCAGATCGGAGGCCAGCTATTCCGTCCCTCATGCGAGATATTAAATGTCGGTCCACAATATCAGTCACCTCGACCTGTGCGTCCTCATTAAAACATTGCCATACTATTCCACACTCGAACGCACCTTGATCGTTCGATTCGTTACCATAACAATACTGGTGATTGGGACAGTTCTCAATTCATAAACACCATCTTCGATAGCCATGGAACTTGGTTCAATCGGCCATATAGGAGGTACTGCGTCTGTATCGATGTCTGTAATAGATTGTGCAGCGCATGATTGGTAACTTCCATAAAATATCTCAACTAGAATTCACCTAGTTTTCGGCTCTTGGTATCTGGATGAACCAATGCCAAAACGAAGTATGTTTTGATTTTTGTCAGGATGCCACTGTCCAATGCCTGGACAGGAGCTTGCTTCAGAACAACAGCAGCGTTATTGTCGCGGAAATGCTAGGAAAGTCATTCGGTTTCCTGTTGTTTATGCCACATGGAATCAGAAGAACACGTACGGCGTCGCGGAGGACTACAACCCGACCACCAGATAGTATCTTGGAACCATGAGGATGGCCTAAAGAGATATCTAACATCTTCTGATTCTTCTCCGTGATAGCCAGAGTGGTATCATAATGGAGCTCGATGTCGGGTGAACATATCACACACTCGAATTTGGGCAACATGGATAAGAGTTTCTCACTCTGAAAAGCAGGTTGAAGGCGATAAGATTCAGAGAAGAGAAAAAACTCACCTCCGTCACTTTCTTCTGTTGCTCAGGCAGAAGCCGCTGTGAAGAATTCTCAGAAAAACTTCGCTTGATCATTTCCTCAACTCGCAGAGCTTCCACGCGTAACAGGTTTAATATCATATTATAGGTCAACCTGAACTGAGAGGAAAGTTTCCCCGGAGTACCCAGCATCATTGTATGCAAAGTGGTTTGCTAGAGGAAAAATCAGCAACATTGACATGAATGATTATACTTTGGCATACTTCAGGGAGAGAATCATTTGCGACGATGATGACCGTTCCTGTTGGATCAAGGCCACGACGGCCTGCTCGCCCAGCCATCTGGGTATATTCTCCAGGCAAGATTTCACGAAAGTTACGGCCATCGTGTTTGCGTATATTCGAGAAGACTACACATTTCGCAGGCATATTGACACCCTAAAAAAAGGAAATGAGGGAGGTCGATGGTTAAAAGTTTGAGGCACGAACCATTGCAAACGTTTCTGTAGCGAAAAGAATTTTCACCAATCCACGGGCAAACAAAATCTCCACAAGCTATTTACATGTTCAGCTATGGTTAGACGTGGAAATTTTTTATGCACATATTTACCTCTTTCACAAGCGGCAATAGTCCACCGTGGTGAATACCAATTCCTCGTGAAAGTAGATCTCTTGTCCGAACTATTTGGGGAAGCTTCTTGTCAGAACCTTAGAGATACAAGTCAGCAAAGTGGGCGGGATAATTAATGAGACCAGACCCTACCTTTCAGCCGTGAGAGCGCTTTTTCTATGGCCACATGAACTTCGCTCTTTTCTACGGATGTACAGAGATCGGCGTTAGTCAAAGTTGCAGCGTTCTCTTCACAGCGTTTTTTGGAAAAGGTAAACACTACGACCGGGAGAAGGGCCTTCTTTCTCAAGTGCCCTAATAAGTGAACGTAGAGATTTTTGTCGGCAGCTGTATGCATAGTTCGGGGAGGTCCGCCGCCGCCTCCACCACGTCCTCTTGGTGGAGGTGCAGCCCCTCTTCCACCTCTGGCAGGGGGCCCTCCGCGCTGTTGTCCTCGTTGAGCAGGCGCAGCACCTCTTGCACCGACACGTTGGACTGGCGGTAGCCCGGCAGCTTCTCTCTCTTTGTCTTGCTTCCGTCTCAGAGCTTCACCTGCTTCTTTGTATCTTATAGTACATGTAATTTGTTAGCATTGCTTACAAAACAACATATAATACAAACAGTAATCACTTACCCAAGCGCCAGGAAATTTCGCTGAGCGTCAACAATTTTGTACATTTCACGCCCTGCGTACAGGTAATGTTCAAGGGGAACCGGTCTTTGGGGAGTGGAAATGACATAGATATCCTTTTTCTTCGTCCGTCTGTTTTAGTTATCAGTATGAGATAATCAAGAGAATATAATTATTACCCAACCCAATCAGCGAACTCTTTCGTGTTCGGTACAGTTGCTGAAAGTAAAATGATATTGACATGATCCGGGAGCATGATGATAACTTCTTCCCAAACGACACCTCTCTAAAAAGTACTTGAGAGGATACTCCAATTCGAAAGGGTAAACGTACCTCAGCATCATTGACGTAATGAACTTCATCGAAGATAACAAATTCCACGTCGCGGATTAAGTCTGCCCCTTTGTAAAGCATACTGCGCAGGATTTCAGTGGTCATGATGAGACAACTGGCTTCGGGATTTATTTGAACATCTCCTGTCAGGATTCCCACAGATGAAGAGGAAAAAGTTTGTTTGAAATCGCGGAACTTCTGGTTTGAAAGAGCTTTGATGGGAGAAGTGTAGATAGCCCTTGAAGAACAGAGGTGTTTGTACAGAGTTTCAGTAAATAGGCGAAAAAGATCTACCTCGTCATATGCTTTTCTGCCAAAGCTATTGCATATTCTGCGACAACCGTTTTTCCAGCTGATGTGTGCGCTGCAACAAAAACAGAATCGCCCATTTCCAAATGATACACGGCTTGTTTTTGGAATGTATCTAGTTCGAAAGGGTACTACAACCGAAGATTTAGTAAACAAAAAAAAATGGTGTAAAGCCCGACTAGCCTTGTGTGCCATTTCTGGTACCAGTTCGTGGAAGTTTGTCAGTGGAGTGTTCACGTCAATAACATGCGCCCAGTCTCGTTTTTGTACAACAGGTCGTTTCATTCGCCGTTTCGGTAGTCCAATAGGCTTGAGATTAGATCTCTGAGAAATGTTCTGTAATGAGCATAAAATGAAACAGTCGAAATTTTGAATTTACCGAGGTCGGTAGCAGTTCGTCCACTTCTTTGCTTTGATCCAATAGAACCTCATCCTCGTCTAACGAATGTCCAAGTTCGGTATCCTGCTGTTCTTTTAGTCTCAATATAAGGACATGCCAGACAACTCGGCTCGTACCACATCTTCTGTTTCATATGGCCCGTCCAATTCTGTGCCATCAATAGCCACCAATTCTTCATCTTCAATCGGGTCTCCCGGAAGGCGCAGTCCTCGCGGAAGTCCTGGGGCAACCGTCCTAAATCCTTGAAAATCGGACCAGAAATTTTTGTGTCGATGGGTTCGATGACCGCGTCGTCAAACCCTCCAGGCCAGAATGGCACATATCCGGATTTTCCTCGAACAAAATTCTTGTTTGGACCTGGAGCGCGAGTGAGAGATGTTGAGGTTAGACCATCTGCTACCCGCGATGACGGCGTCTAATCAACCAGTTCAGAAGGAAGAAAGGCACAGAGGGTGAGAATTTACTTCTGTATATCCTGTCACCCTTCCATCAATACCAGATCGTATGAAAGTCAAGGATGTTGGAGGAGGTGCTGGAGCTGATGTTAAGAGATTTGGAATGAATATCTCGTGGTTCCAATGTCTAGCAGGCTATATATTAGTTGTCACTGGCACTGCAATGAAAGTCCGTCTCTAACACTTGGTATGATGGTAGCCAGTGATTCGGTAGGGTCTTTGGTGGCAATAGGAGGAGTTGTTCTATCTCGCCATGGATTTCTGAACTTGAAGGAGTGGATGCAAGGTGCAATTGTTGTAGGATATGAGAAGAATCTTCAGCCCTCGGACGAACAATTTGGTCAACAGCTTCAATGAAAAGATCCGGAGCCATTGCAGACGCGATGAAAAAACAGTTTGCGATTGATGTACAGAATTGGTTCAAGGAACAAGGCTGTTGCAAAGTGTACATAACTTGGATGTCTAGTGTCATCCAGAATCTAGTGGCACAGCCACCATCTCAATCATCTTCTAAATCAGACAATGCCGAAATCGTCGAGAAGTTCAGCTTCTTGTCAATTATCAAATACATACATCCCTCGAAATTGAACTGAAGCTGAAACCATCCTATAATAATATATCTTGTCATACTAATTCATTTTATAGGTACTCGTACGCAGAGAAGATGGGAATATAGAGCACCTAACGACAACCTAACGAGATTGTTACACAGGCCGGCGGTTCGGTCTAAGACGCACAAACCATGGTCCTTTGTCCATCCAGCCTCTATCCCATTCAACTCTTTCGATAAGCATAAACGCATTGCAATCGAGTAAACTGCGTTGTCGTTCTCTCTTCCAACTCCTGCATACAATTGGATTCCAAGTCGTTCAGAATCTCTTCTGCGAGCCCACTTCCAAGAAGTAAAGGACGACCTGCCCCGAGAAAAGCCTGAATTATATTCAGAATAAGCGATGAAGAAATTTCAGAGAACCAAATAAATCTCACAGTAATGTCTTCACTCATTTTTTGCTCGAAGCGACGCAAGTATTCGGTTTCTGTGAGCTTGTCACGAGGCGGAGGAACGACTGGTAACCAGAATTCTCGGTAGACGACGTCTTCAAAGCGAGGATTACTAGCTATCCATTCGTAAAGGTGAGTTGCAGCATCGGTATCTCCTCCTATATTCTTGACGGCGGCATGCATATACGACATCCACTGAGCAAACCAAGGCGGCCCAGATTCATTAACCTGCAGTTCGATACGACGATGGTGTTTGTCATATAAATGGAAATCGAACTCTGAGACATCGATAAGGCCACCGGGTCGAAGGACGCGACTAATTTGGTCAATGAGAAGATGATAATCTTTGATCTGCTAAACAATTAGAATAAAAGTGGTCTAGAAGATACTGACACTGACACCTGATGAAATAAGACGCGCATGAACTACATTGAAATCTCCGTAGAAATGCTCGAGACCCAGGTTTATGTCATCAATTTCACTCCTATATAGACACGGTGAGAAAAGATAGAGAGGCGCAGAAAAGGTAAAACTACCGAAGGTTTGGCGGCATCGATCTGGATTGGAAAAACCTTAATGGAAAACGAAAAGAAAAAGATATATATCACCACTTACGGTGATTGCATAGGTATCAAATCTACGGCAACGGCAGTGCAATGGGGAAAGTCATGAACAACATCTAGAATCCTAGAAGTGAAAAAGTGAAAAAGACATGTCCATGCTCCTGTTTGGTCATAAAAGTAACAATGGGCCTTACCAGCTTCCGCTGCCACAACCAAGGTCCAGACATGCTTTTGTTTCTCCTGGTACGTTGTTCGCCATCACATCTGTCATTGGAGGAACATAGTTACCACCCATTATATCGGAGAGCAAGGTATGTTGCTTATCTTAAACAAGTAAATTAGCGGTCAAGCCATCTAGTCTTTGTCTAACGCAACTGACCAAGTCTGTCAAGCTCTTCGTCATCTGCTGGAAGACGATAAATATCAGAATAGTTGTTCAAGTTTCGCCCGTATTCCTTTCTGTAGCTTGCTGCTCGCATTGAAGATGACATCGAAACGACTGATACTGGAGAAACAGAGCGTATGTCGGGTTCATAAGAGGTCATAGAGCTGGCCATACTCCCAGAGACACTCTGTGGAGGCAGAGACGCCATAGAGAGGATATCGCTTTCAGTATCGCTGTCGAAGTCCATGGTAGGAGTATGTTGAATTGTAGTCTATCGTATTAGTTGATAATTTGAGCAGAGAAGAAAGCGAAAGACTCGGGGCATTTATACGATACCCCTTAATACAGGTGGCGATTTTCAATCGTGCGAGCCAAGCTCGGCGGAAATTCCAGTACCTCCCAGATTCAGAATAAGCATGCATTAACGTGGAAATCTAAGTATGCCGAGCCCTCCAAGGAAAAAGGATGTCTTCCTGTATCTTCATGATCAGCGTGAAAAGGCCCGTCTTCGCGCGTGGTTTGCGCGTGGTTGAGAACGGCGGAAATCGAGAATGGCATGGTCTGGCATGGTTCGGAGATAAATTGGTCAAGTAAACTTTTGATGCAAAGGTTCCACGAGTCACCTGCGTCTCTTTGACCTGTGCATAGCTTGTTTGCAGAGAAATGAGGCGACAGTCAAAGCTAGGCTCGTAAGTAGAACTGATGTCTCTGTAGCCTTTGATTTACTTATGATGTAGTGTAATAATTTTTAATCCATATCCTGCGCCAAATGCCATTCAATCATTAAAGTTGTCCACTGAGAGTTGCACCATTGACAAGGCTGCCATAAATACAGGTAACTCCCACTTGAATTCATGCTTGCTTCTTCTCCGCAGCTTATCAATATCCAAACAGAAAACCTACCGATTAATCCAAGGTGACTGTGGCCAAACTGTGGCTGGAACCAAATGACGAGCGGTCCCTTGTCGGCGTGCCTTTGCGTCGACGTTGTGGAGGTCATTAAATACACGCTATTATGCAGGCATATATCAAGGGCGTACCTTTCAATTTCGCCAGTTTATGTGAAGGTGGAATTTTCTAGGATTCTCTAAGCCATTATAAAGGAGACGTTGGGTTCTTGTTCAAAGAAGGCTTCTGAGCCTTCTTTGTACCCAGGAGTGCGCCACCATCTTGTAATCTTGGTGCACTCATCCCATGGTCAATTTTTGAAAATTTTACCCTCCATAGATCTCATTCATGAACTTGGAACTCACATTCCAATTGCACGCATGCTCATACCTAGAGCCGTTTGATCAATCTCGGATTCTTTGTAAATCAAGCCCTTGTCAGGATTGTTTTTCCGTCCATCCAACAACTTGTCATGGACACCGTTCCACCAATCAGCGCTCAGTATCATCGGCCTTGGCTCTGATCTCGGGATCCATCAGATGCCCGCCAACCTGTTTGTCGACCGGAATAGACCACATCGAGACCACATATGTAGTGGCACAGACGGGCCACCTTGACCTAGTCCTCCACGCTATTTTAGCAGTCGACAAGTCTTATTTGAAGGCTTGATTTAACCACCGGGAATATAGATGCGGTATGCGTTGGGTATGCGGTACATCGATTGGAAAGCAAATTTTCTAGGCATGTCTGATTCAATGTTTTTAATCGCCAAGGCTAGGTGTAAGTCATATAAGAACATAATATATAGTGTCAAGGGGAGAATATTCAACATCAGTGTATATAAATTATCTGTCTAGATTGGATGGATATACTGACTAGAAAGAAGAACAAGAACAATGTCCCTGATCTGCCAGGTTTGTAGCGAAAAAAAATACATTTACTTGTATATACAATTCATACAGATATGGTATACTCATACACACTCCAGCGAATCACCGGGTATCCAAACATGTTGCAAAGGTATCGAAATACGTGGAAGTTCTCACTAACGCTTTTCAATTGTGCAAAGCGCCTTGACAGAACTTCGATTCATCTTCCACCGGGGTGAAGGAGTAGATGTAGACCCTCTTTGAATCCGACACTTGGGTGTATCAGATGCAGTAGAACTTTCGCATCTGTTGCCTCATTTGGTGTATCCACATTTATTGGAGCAGTTTCTCCAGTGGTTCTATAAGTAAGACTTCGTCAGTATCCTCGATTTGAGAAACTGTGTTTCGAAGGCACCTTGGTTTCTTCTTCGCAGTTTCCACATTTTCCTCTAGTGCCTCTCCTGGAAGAGAGAATGGACACCATATGCCTTAGTTATTCTTGATATATGCGTCAACTAGAGCAGGTGCAGGGGTGTCAACCATCAATTGCTGGTCACCTCATTGAATTATCTGGATTTCAGCACCGGGTACATTGTAATCGCCTGATCATGAAGCAGAGACTTACGCGTTTGCTGACACATCCGTCTCGATTTTCCATTACCGCGATGGAGAATTCGCGTCCATACTTATGCATAAGGATATCCCGCAATATATGCAATTCTAAGAGGATGAGAATTCACTTGGCTAGATCTTGAAGTACCTTTGAGCTCGGTACGCTGTGCAGCATGAATAACAGCGCACACTCCCTCGATAATTCCTAATAAAATGAAGCAATTAGATGCTTTACAAGTATCTTATTTCTCTTGCGTACCAGGATCTGTTCCCTAGTGCTACAACAATGAGCACAAGCCACTATCGGTGCAAATGATATATACTCACTTCTGATCAAGCATCCAAATCTTGCAAGCAAAAGCTCGCAGTATAGTTCCATCACCTCCAAAAGTTCGACATATATATCTTCGTTGATAACTAGAAGGGTTGAGGTATTAGATAAAACCATATCCAGTTCGCGTAAGAAACGTACTCGATTCAACCTTGATCCGAGCGGTTTCGATTTTACCGCGTTCAACCAAGAGGGCGATATCTCGACGAGCAGTTTTGGCCTGTGCTTCCTTCTTTTGCAGAGTCCGAAGTCGTTGGACAGAGAGCCTGCCAACAAAATAATATAAGCACTTAGATTGCGCGAAGAACAATGGGAGGGAGTGATACCGAAGTTGGACCTAATGACACAAAGAACGTGATAAGATCTCTGCTTGACTGAGCCAGTAGCGACGAACCGCAACTTTGATTTCTGCAGCTGCTATCCGGAGAGGCTCACCTTTGCTTTGGCTGAGTTCCACATAGACATTCTGAAGGGTATATGTTTTGCTGTGTCGAAAGGTAGATGAGTTCTATCCCGCGAAATTCGAACTGATGATTGTGCAGAGGAAAGGTCTGCCGCAGTTGGGCCGCAACTGCTCAATATGAAGTTCCCGGCCCGGCAGTGTTGTTCGTGAAAACTATCAGTGGCCAGACCTCGTATGTGAATCCCAGGCTCTATCTTTCCATGTCAATGAACCACATTCATGAATCATGCTATTGACTCATATTTCCTTTGCAGCGGTCGCCTGAAAGCCTGGAATTATTGAACTACATAGATACATACTTTCATGATGTTGCGCAATGCTGGAAACATGATTAACGTTAACTACCTTTCCTTGATATCTTGGTGCACTCATTACAAGCACAGGCGAGTACTGTAAGGCTGACTCCTGGCAAGTTTTACGCGTAGGTGCGGTAAATACCACCACTAAATACGTCTGCCAGTCGCTAGCGGTGTTTCCGAGGCCTGGAGTCGAGTGTTATTCGTCTGCTATGCGCATCTGGTAATAATTGGGATCAAGTTACGCTCAGCCGGAACATTTTCTTCCGTGTGTCAAGTATGAATCAAGTATGTTCAATATTACATAGAGCACATGAACCTGTCGGATTCTCGATGGCGCACACTGCCTGTGCGTGGAAAATGTATAGTCAGTTCGAGGTTTGGTACATGGACACGATTTGCCAAAACGAGCGTTGATGGTCGCCCAGACAGGAATTGCCACGGCAATCTTGGTTCCTCCGGACTCCCAGCCTCCTCTTTCCAGTTTCTGTAACCCTCAGATATAGTTCTTGGTCGTGTAATCGCCTTAGACGACGTGCGGGCGTTCTCCGACCCTCCTGACATCGCGTCTGATCTCGATAGCTATCCATCAAGGATAGCAAGCAGCATTTCTCAGACCCGCTCGCAGGCGGCGATGCGTCAATCACTCCATCTTCACATCGATCCATCTTCCTACACAACTCCCAAAGTCGACATTTCCACCCGTATACCATCGCCAGCCTTTAGCGCCAATATGTCCACGCGAAATGAAGTTGATAACTATAACTCATACTCTGGAGCTTCTGATATTCCTCTGTTCTCCGTCCTTTGCAAGTACGACTTCTCCTCGGATGAAGATGGCCTTCTGCCATTCAGAAAGGGCGAAATTCTTGAGGTAGTCAAACGTGATAACACTGGGGTGGGCTGCAATGCGGAAAGAGGGTCCGATAGTAGGCTGGATTCCGCAGGCTTTTGTTGTGCAATTATCACCCGACATGGTTGACAAACTACGAAACACCCGAAGAGAATGCCGTATATATGAATATGATGCAGAGCAGCTTTATAATTCTGCACCCGTTTCTCGTACACCTGCTTTGTTCGATACCGACTCTGCTATGAGCTCTCCATTACCTGAATATGAAGCCTACAGAGTAAGCATCATGCCATATCCCAAGTTTCTCTCATTGAACGTTTCCTGTTAGGCAAATGCCCCATCCATAGCATTACACGACGCCAAACGTGACCAAAACGTCAATCCTTACTCTAAATCGAATCCTTCTCGGCTAGGAGGCCGACTAGTTCCCCCTCCATCTCCAACCTCTCCTATGCCTCGTCCGCCAGGCCCATTACCAGAAAAAAAGTCGAAAGCCAATTTGGTGAATTCTGGAGCGGCTGAATCGAATCGAAACCAGGCGACTACTTTGACTAGCAAACGAAGCACTCGAGCAAGGGGCGTAATATTAGAGGACAATTCAACGCTGAGTCGAATGAACAGTCTTACCGAGTCTAAGACCTCTCGAGAAATCGAGAGAGTTCACTCCGGATACCATCAAATCCTCAGAAACACTCAAACCAATACGAATATCCAAACTGAAACGGCAGGCAAGCGGCTTTGCTAGGCAGAGAGAAACAATTATCCACATTCGCCCTTGGTATCTTCAACCTCAACTAGCAGATCAAATCGAAGAAGATGCAAAGGCTACATTCGTAATGCATCCTTTGCGGCCCTCGTCGAACGACTGACAACGCATGATGCGCCTGTAAACTCGACTGGTACGCCAAGACGATTGATGTATCCACTGACAGCCGTCGCTCATCGAGATATCATGCAGGACAATCAGAATTTGACACATTCACTAAAGTCTTCCTATCAACATTCCGAACTTTCACCACCGCTAATAACCTTTTTGAAACGCTGGCCGAACGGTACACAAGACCACCCCAAAGCCTTTCGGAACAGGAGTATGCAGATTGGAAGGAAAGCTGGCAAGCACCTACTCGAAGACGAATCCTAGAGATTTTCAATAGTTGGTTGGAGGATCACCGGCTGCTGGAAGAGGAACCTTATTTGGCGAAGTCATTGACTACATTTTTGAGGACGATTACGAGGCCGCCTCATAGTACGGATGCCCAAGCCATCATCCAAACCCTCGAACGCTTAGTAAGTACTCAGCTCTCATGCATATATCATCAATCTGACCATTGCCATAGACATTCACCGTGCCTTCCGATGCTTCGCTGCAAACTACGCCGAGAAAACCAAGAAAGTCCAAAGCCCATAAGGGTGATCTCCTTAAGCTCGACCCAGTCGATTTGGCGGAGCAACTTGCTCTGTGGGAACAGGGTCTTTACGTGAAAGTAACTCTACAAGAATGCCTGTCATACGCGAAGACTCAAAGCGGCCCATCTGTTGCCAAATTGCTTGCATTTTGCCACACACATGATAACCTTGTGTCTTGGGTGAAAGGCAGCGTCTTAGGCCATGAAATTCTTGGGAAAAGGTCTGATACCGTTGATTTTTGGATCAAGGTCGCTGAGGTAAGATATCAAGCTCAATCTGATCATGACATACTCATATCCCGTGTACCCAGAAATGCCGGCTTCTCAACAACATCGCATCCATGAGCGCTATCATCATCGCTCTTTCGAGCACGGACATTTCACGCCTTCATTTGACATGGGCCCATGTCAATCGCAAATCCGTCCTTGATACCCTGCTGCGCCACAATGAACCCACTGGAGGGTTTGCGGGCTATCGGGCTATTCTGAAAAGTGCTGAGGGTCCTTGCGTGCCATTCATCACAATGTATTTGGCTGAAATCCTCCACGCACAAGAGAATTTCGCATATCAAGATACCGACGGACGAATATGCTTTTATAAGCGCGCCAGATGGTATGAAATCATCAATAACATGTTGAAATTTCAGACGCGCATATACAACATTGCGCTTAATGAAACAACCAGGCAGTTCATCGAAGCTCAGCTTTCAGTAGCCTCGACCGCGATCAAAACTGGTTTTGGTCAAAGAGTCAAGAGGTGCAGCACTCAGAACTTGCGCATGCAGATATCAGGAAGGGTTTGGAGAGGGCCGGGTTCTAACACTCATGCTTTTGATTCAATACCCGAGGAGGTCATTATAATGTGTAATATTAAATTTTGCTCACAGCGTCGTGCCGAACATACAAATTCAGTATCGCATTGGCAGCACCGAGAAACACAAGATTCGGGGTGAAAATAGAATTATATGTCCCAGAAGTCCGAAGTAGAAGAAAGAAAAGAAAAGACAGAAGGAATGCTAATACGTTACAAGAGAAAGCAAAAATGCAAAATGAGATGCCATGACGATTCGAGCTGAGTAGAAATTGTGCGAATGGCTCAACAATTGCAAGCCTCAGGC
>JACGCK010000329.1:0-40160 GCA_014925825.1 Pholiota molesta
GAAAGAAAAGGTAAGTCTCCCGGTTCCAAAGTCTCCTTTTTACGATGTACTTACAGATACGTAGCATATGCCTGGTAGCGTCAGCGCCCGGTTACATGCTACCCTCATTCAGGCTACAACTGAAAGAGATAAATATGCTACCAAGGCTAAGTTCACAGGCTGGGCGCTTAATGTAGCTATTGGGTTGCAAGTGCTTCTTGGTTCTCTTACCACTGGATTATCCGCAGTGGCCACTCGAGGGAAATCGGTATGTATTTTCCTCTTCTGAGACGCCCAAATTGCGATATTTAGCCAATTTAATCGAATCATTTTAGGCAGCCGTGCCGACCACCATTCTAGGTAACTCGTTTTCGATTGACTGGCTTATTACTTTTTCTAACTTCGCTTACTTAGGTGCACTGGCTACCCTTGTCGCTTCGTACCTTGCCCGTGCGAGAGGCTCAAACGAGCCAGAATTATCAATTACTCGTGTAAAAGATCTGGAGCAATTCATCAGAGAATGCACCAACTTCCAAATGGATCACGGAGAACATATGGGTCACGACTACGACGGCAAAATTGACGGATTTAGGATGCGATTTGAAAGCCTCTTGGGGAATGCTAACGGGTAAGGGATTGTTTTCGTCAATCATTGATAAACCTCGGTTCCTCATTCGTAATCAGGGAGCGTAAACTATCATCAGCTGGTGTTCAAATGCACAACGCTTAGCCTTTCAGTGAGAAGGTTTAAATTTGACCCTCGCACAATTCCTATGCATGTATACATATGCTGGGCCAAGTGCCGAAAAATTAAATTGTATATATATGTGACAAAAACTATATACATATAAAAAAATTTATACATACATGGCACTCTTTTGGAACACTGGGTGACTTTCCATAACGATAACTTGAATTATTTAGAACTTGAAAGTTAAGCGATGTCAGTCGGAGTTTGAGCACGAATATTTACATTTCCACAACGCCCAAAATTGCTGATTTGAGATCAATATCTTGAATTACTGTTCGATCTGATAAGCCATATCAACACCATATCTAACCCTTGTTTCCTCAAGGATCCCGCTCTGTTTTCAATCTGCATGGTACCGAGGTAGAGGACAAAGATTGGATGAAGAGGAAATGTGGCCCAGATACTTAACTTTATCAGTGCTAGTTGAGCGCTAGAGAACGGTGAATAGTGAGCACTGCGAGTAAGGAAAGCTTCAGTCAAACAAATGCAGAACCACGCATAGTAAGCGGAGAAATTCAGCGAGAAATTAGGAAAAGAGTAGACTACAGGCAATGTAGTGACTAGTCAGTGAGCAGAACAATCGCGTCGATGACGAAGAGCCTTGAAGCGCTCAGTGCGATGATTGCAATGATGCCGAAGTGCCGCTTGCCAAGCATGACAGAATAGGCAATTATAACGCGCGGCAGGGTCCGGACCTGTCAAAAATGACAGCTCGCAACGTCTCAAAATTTGGAAGAGGGGGTGAGGGGCCTCCTCTAGATTTGAGGTTTAGACCTGTCAACTGATATTCAAGTTGACAGTTCGGTGGTTATATCATCATCGGCAACTCGGCGAAGGACCGTATTTAGAGTTAGATATTCTAAATAATTCAAGTTAGCGTTATGGAAAGTCACCCACTATATATAGGGTCTATAGATGCTATTAATGAGTTCTGCGCGCGCGAACAGAAAAAGTCTGTTCGCGCGCGCGCGAGCAACTCTGAGCCGGCCCGGCACGCCGGTCGAGCTTTTCGACCTCGTAGGGCGGGAGGCACGTACATTTACGGCACAATATGAGTATCTACGGAAAGCTACGGGCGAGGAGAACACATTGGTACTATGTTTCCACTGATCTGGGTCCTTCCACAAGGAGGAGGGGGAGATACCTTCAGTTTAGCATCTAGATCAGTGGTTACAGGCTGCTATTTCCGAACATTTACAATATATTAGGTATGTACAGGTTGGTATTGACTATAAGTAGGCATCCGGGTACGGTTTGGAAGCTTTCGGAGCCCAGGGAGTGCGGGAGAGCATCTCGCCGTTTCAGTGGCATGATTCAGAAGGCGTTGACAAGCATGGCCAAGCGTAGGCTCGGATCATTCAGCCATCGGCAGCCGTGGGGAAATTCGGCCGTCAAAGGTATCGGGCCCGGCAAATCAGCTGTCCGTGCCGGTTGCTTGTATATATTTGGCAGAGCCCTCCGCTGGCAAGGCCTTCGCCTGACAGAGAGGCTTCCTCAGGCTCTCCCGCACTCCCTAGGCTCCGGAAGCTTCCAAACTGTACCCGGAAGCCTACCTATAGTCAATACCAACCTGTACATACCTGATATATTTTATATTTCCAGAAATAGCAGCCTGTAACCACTAAATTAGATGCTACACTCAATGTATCTCCCCCTCCTCCCTTTCCAAGATCCCAAATCGAATTATAAGTTGCACCAACGTGTTCTCCTTGCCCGTAGCTTTTCGTAGATACCCAAATTGTGCCACAAATGTACGTGCCTCCCGCCCTACGAGGTCGAAGAGCTGGGCTGGCCTACCGGGCCGGCTCAGAGTTGCTCGCGCGCGCGCGAACAGAACTTTCGCGCGCGCGAGCAGACTTTTTCTGTTCGCGCGCGCAGAATTCATCTATAACACCTCTAGATCACATATATAGTGTTCTTAAGGTGTGCCATATATGTGTAAAATTTCTTATAAGTATATAGTTTTTGTCACATATATATGTAAATTAATTTTTCGGCACTTGGCCGAGCATAGTATACATCGTCTGTTTGTCATTCTATTCTTACGGCGGTAAATCGACTGTAGAACACTATGCCTTCCACAATTTTATTATTCCTGTTGTATACTCGCTGTCGTTGTAATTCTCTCTTTTGCACGTTTATCAGTTACAAGGACAAGTACCGATGTCCATCCATTCCTTTCCTCCTAAATTGTTCCATCACTTATATACCTGGGCTAATTGAAGGACATACATATGATTTCCATAAACTTATCTTGATATATCCAGTATTCTTCATTCAACCACATGTTCGCCGCCATTGAGCTTCATCGTCGAAATTTTTATGGCAAATCTATATATTCCTGCGAATTTACTTGAAAAAGTTTCCCTCTCTCATTGTATATGCAATTCGTTCAAGTCTCGCAGGACCTTGCGCTATCTGTCTCGGCGTATGCATAACGATGATGTCAGATTTAGGCGGCAAAATCACCAAGGAAATTTCTTAGTAAATCCTCAGTCCTGACGCGCGACATCTGATGGCCGGATGTGACCCGCGCTTTAAGCGCCCGTACGTTGCCTCCGTTCTCTCACTCCAGAGGAAATATCGCAAGATACGTTGGTTAAATAACACAAATCATCTGTGTAGTGATTGAACCAATCTATGTGCGATTAGGATCATTTGTGGGATTCTCTTCCTCTCGTGCGTGGCATACCCGTAATAGATATACGTTTCGTGTAGCATGTTCAATAGCGAATACCAGGGCTCGGCTTTCGATGTTTAGCCAAGAGCCCGGATGTGCCCAGGTATAAATTACAACTATCCTATCCGTTATCGACTCCCGATCCATTTCCCGTTGTGATAAGTGGTGGAACGATATCAGACTTGGTGCGTATGACGAATTGCTGGAGAAATGAGAAAAAAATGACAAGAAGGGGACTTGAACCCCTGCCACATTACTGTGATGAGAAGCCTGCTCTTAACAGGAAGCTGCTTAAGCTTGAGTCACACGCCTTAACCGCTCGGCCATCTTGCCATAAATTTTAGCGCCCACCTATACTTTCTAGATACTGGAATACTAGAAGGCGGCTGCTTGGTGAGTTTGTATTGGTGCGGCCGTCAGCCTCGTCCAAAGTTCAAGGTAAAATATTCCATATCATTCAGTGGCATTGGTATAACACAGAAATCTATCCATTTCTAAGCAATGATGGTCTCAGTCGTCCGTGTTCGAGTGTCCTTCAGGAACTTAACTAGATCCGTTCCTCCCGTCCCCTTCAAAGGAACTTTCGTCAAGCCCGAACTTGAATCGTCTGCGGTACCATCTAGCGCAGACGCAGCAAGTTTTGCCCTTCTAGCAGGACCCAAAATGTAGAGCGCGGCGATGATCATATGCGCATCGCGAAATGTCTTCAGAGCCATGACGGCGCCATTATATGCCGCCAGAAGCTCGTCGTCCTTCGAATCAGTAACGAAGATTCGTAACGGGCGTGGATTCGCCTTTAAATGGTCGAGGAAGAGCCTGTGGTTCCTCGGCATGTATGATTGCATGCGGGACATGAATGGTGGCTGCCCCGGAGATGTCGCCTGATGGTCCACGCCGAGGAAGATGTCGAGGACGTGAATCATGGAACTTTGGCCCGCGCTTGGCCCCGATAATTCCCTCGGAATGTGCAGCTCCGGGTATTCCTCTACGCCTTCGAATATCCATTTCCGCTTGTGCTCGTCAGAATCTTCGCCTCTGAACCAGGGGCGAACCAGGTTGTAGTAAACGTCGGGGTTGCACTTCGTTTTTACATCTAGTAACAGTTTCTCGAGTTCCCCGATCGTATTTGAAATGGTGCCCAGATAACCCGTTATTCGGCGGACAGCAATAGCATCTCCAACGAAAGTCTCGTCCATCGTCATACGCATAAGTTCTAGGATTTCCACTCCTCGAAGTTCGATACGCGCCGAACAAAGATAAAATTCTTCCTCGTCGACGAGCCCGGTAAATAAAGTCTGAATTCTGATATTGTTGATGTCGGGGGTCTGCTCCGGATATTGCGTACCTGACTTATAGTCCCAATTGTAGAGCACGGTGTCGGAAAACGTGAGTACAGGCGGCAGATCCAGCTTGCTGGCAAGCTGGAGAATGGGCAGAGAAATTGACGGTGGTATGGATACGGATTTGTTGGGCGGGAGGCTTTGGACATAGAAGTGGAGGA
Source organism: Pholiota molesta (assembly GCA_014925825.1). Taxonomy (NCBI): domain Eukaryota; kingdom Fungi; phylum Basidiomycota; class Agaricomycetes; order Agaricales; family Strophariaceae; genus Pholiota; species Pholiota molesta. Next base: position 4,912 of record JACGCK010000329.1, read on the forward strand.
TATACGCGAGGATCAGGTGAGCTCGCCTGAGAAAGATGACCGACTGTTCAAGGCCGACTACAGAGAGTACAGGCATCTACGACAATCGTCTCTCAGCTTCAGACATGATCTGCGCAAGCAAAAGACGAAGGAAATGCACCTCGCGTACTTCAGCGCGCCAACGCTCTGAAGTCAAGGCTTCCGATGCGGTCAAACCGATTTTGTCCCCGAGTTGCAATTTAGCCCCTATCGCGCTGTCTAACGCAACCTCCCAAGCTTCCCATCTTTCTGGCAAACGCGAGGTTGGAGGCTCGGGCGCCATGAATCCAGTGTGTTGGTCGACATCGAATACAGGGGTTGTGTTGACAGAGGATATGAGACGTTGTAGTTGGTTGGCCATGAAGAAATAGTATGGGCGGTGTTGCGAGTGTTGAGGGTGAGCCTGGAGCTACGAAGATGGTGTCTTTGTAGGAATTGAATGTGATGACATCAAATGAATCCTCCCGGACGGGTTGACGTTATCTGCATAGAAGATATGGGGTCCAAAATATTGCACACCACAATTGGCACACAGGGCATAGGAGGCGGCGGAGCGGCAATCCAGTCGGGTCTTATCCGTACGCATAAGTAGGTATTCATGCAGACAAGTTGACGTCAATCGTTGCGGAGAATAGAGGCCAACAATGCGCTCGAGATAGTACTAGCTTGTCTCAAGATAACTTTCCTTCATCGCTTGCAATATAAAAAATTTCCAACAAATCTCCTTCGCAAAGCAGGCAGCAGTGTTCAAAAGTCTTCAACCAACCACAATATGATATCACGTGCAGAGAGTAATTAGACCTTGTGAATTTATAAAGAGAGAACAACAATCTAGTAATCAAAAGAATATAAGCGTAAATGTTCGAACCTAAACCTTGGGGATAATTCCACCTTTAAGCGCTAAGCGCCCATGAACACCCGTGAATAACTAGCGTGGATGACCAGCGTTAGTGACTAGCAGCAGCGATACTATTTTTAGGAACATGACTTCCGTTTATGGGAATTCTTAGGGCTGTTCTAGGCTTCGGATGAGTTCGGATCAGGGTGAAAACAAATGTCAGCTGATCCGTTTCTATACTTAGTAACAATCTGATAAGATGCCCATCGTGATATTTTCTGCGAAATCTCGAATTCTGATTCATCTGTTGCACTTTGTATTAGTAACCTGAACCCGACTCCCATACTCTAGGCATACCTTCAACGCCTGCGGCATCTTCTTATGGCTCAATTGAGCGCAGACCATTTCCTATCTCTTCCTCGGCCAGATATTCATGTCGGTCCATCTCCTGGCGTAGTGGACACCACCACACTCGCAGCCCATGATTTCGACGTAGACACAAGAACTGGTTTTATGCCACCTCAAGTACCTGTGCGGCGTCTTGTTTCTGAGTGGGAATCATGGGAGGTCCTTCTTGATGACGCTATTTCCGACATCTTACAATTAGGGGAGAGTGCAAAGCTTACAGAATCCCAGAAGCAAGCCTCGGAACGATGGAGGGAACGGGTCCGAAAGGTGTGTCACTCCCACACCCCGGATATATATAAAATTCATTAATGTTATGCGACAAATTCTTAGTTACCAATAATCTCGATAGAAGAGATGAAATCCTCGGAAGTCGTTCTACGGCGCGCACATCTTGTCCTAGCGTGGATTATGCATTTCTACGTCCACTCCCTTCCTCCAACCGAATCCATCCGTATCCCACCTCCCCTCACGCTTCCTCTTCTTCAAGTATCAGCTGAACTTCAGCTGCCACCTGTATTGACCTACTCGGATGACGTACTCTACAATTGGCATCTAGGTGAATCTGATAGCGAAGATCTACCAACGGAATCGACGATACGTTGCCAAACTTCCTTCACTTCCACGAAAGACGAAGCCGAGTTCTACCTTACCTCGGCGCGGATGGAGCTGGCGGGTGTTGACGCGCTGGATCTTATGAGGTCTACCATGGATGAAGCTTTCGTTGGCGATGACATCGCCGTCCGCAGAATTACGGAATATCTCCGTCAACTGGTCGACGTCACACACCGTCTCCGGGTCATGTTGTTAGACGTTAAAGAAGGCTGTAGCCCGGAAGTGTTTTACCACGACATTCGACCATGGTTTCGCGGCGAGGATTCCCAAAGCGGAAGGAAATGGATATTCGAGGGAATCGAGCAGGACCCAACCCTCGTCCATCCAACCGAACTGTCCGGGCCTAGCGCAGGCCAGAGCGCCCTCATTCACGCGATTGACATCTTCCTTGGGGTTGACAAGTATTCGCACGGCAAGGAACTCACTGGGCTTGCTTCAGAGACTCCAGAATCTATGACCCACCAAGCCGCGTTTCTCAAGCGCATGCAGTTATACATGCCCAGACACCATCGCGCATTCCTCAACCATCTCTCTAATAACCCTCGCCCTCTTCGCGACCTCGTTTTCACCGCGTCTACTTCCGAGACTAACAAGGCTGACGGAGCCGCGCTCCTGGAGGCTTACAACGCCGCTGTTCTGGCGCTCAAGGAATTCCGCGACGCACACATGATCATCGTCACTTTGTACATCATCGGACCCTCGCGACGCGCCCGTGGATCTACCTCGTCTGCTCAACCCCATCCCCGGGAAGATGCTGTGGTTGAACCACAGGGGCCCGGTAGAGAACATGTGTCGGAAAAACGGGGTACCCATCAGGCGCCCTTGAAAGGGACAGGTGGTACCGACCTCATTCAGTTCCTCAAAAGTGTACGAGATCAAACCAAGGGAGCGCTGATGTAAATAAAAATTAATGGTGCGAAATTTCTCCAGTGGATTCGGGGTAAGCAGAACCAAAGTTGTATATTAGGTAGGGCTATCGCCAATGTCGCTTCATTTATTATTATGTATACAACTTTTTCTAAGCTTGTTAATTACGTGCATAGAAATAACATGTTACATATATGGACCTTGCGTACCAGATAACCGAATTTGAGTTCTGTATACGATTCTGTTGAATGTACATCTCTGCAACACATCGCAACTAATTCGAGCAAAATACAAGCCATAGGATTATAACTCACTCGGCGGCCAGAAATCTCCAACGTCAAAACATATCCCGATCAGACGGCTAGTCAACTAGTCACCTATCAAAACGTCGCATCGTGTTTTTCGCCAATTCGTGTCAGGATGAAAAGAGCACAAGGGCATTCGCCTGCCGACCGCCACTGGCTACTTGCTCTCGGTGCCAGCCTGAAATGGGGGGCCAGGGTCTCGAGGATCGTTGTCCATCTGATATTTCATCATGACTGGCCAGCGCTGTAGGCGAGGGCCTTTTAGGCTAGCGGATGGGTGTGACAACAATGGGGGAGTGCATGTCCTAATGGATCTCGGTTGGTTTTGTGGACCTACACGTGTGAGAATTATGGGGTATGCGAAGATGAGAAAATTAGAATGCCATATTCCATATTTGAGGTTTATACACTGTACTACTAAATTTGCGTTGATTGAATTGGGCAAGGAATTATGGCTCTTTAAGTTCAGTATTTTCGCGTTCAAGTTGATTCGAAATTCGTCCAGCTCTGGTGGCTACTTAAAATGCACTAGAAACTCCGATGCGACTAGAATGCTGAGGCGAATTTCTCAATTGGTATAAGTATATTGGATTCCAGAATAATCAAGGGCCTGCACGCGTGTGCGTATGTGAAGACCTGGAGGAACGACCCCTGTGACCCTGATGATATCCAAATTCGGACATTCCCATATTGCGAACAAAGGGCGCCAATTTGGGAACCGAGGTCCGACACCAATACGCCGCAGGACTGGCCAGGATGTTCTGAAGAAGCACACCATAAGTTAGGAGGGAGACTTGCACATTTCCTCCGGGAGATTCAGATAGAAAAGGGCATATGCCTTTGTAAAAATTGATCTCCGTAGTACGTAGTGAATTTCTTTGCGTGATTGCGTCTCGACTCTGCGGCTAAGCAAGTACGTTATCGACTAAGATCAAGCGCCTATGCTGCTGTTACTACGTGAACCTATCAACGCATTTTGTTGAAGCCCGTAAAAACCGCCTGTAGCAAGTTGTGGGTCCCGCAATTCTGATGTAGTCGCGGCTTGTCGCTATACCGACAAACAAGAATTCCGAATAGGACATAGGAGGGTTCCAAGTTTCTCAGAAGAGGCAAAGTATTTCCACCGTAGGTAGCGTCGTGACTCTTGAAAATTCTCAGAATTAATTCAATTTAATTCGGGCAGGTATGAGCATCTTAGTTAGGTGGTATGCATCGTGATCGAAAGGTGCGATTCGAGTGGAAGCGAGCAATGGTAAGATGCTTTCTGTTCCAATTCCATTCAAGATCTCCAGGAAGCATGCTTGCAGAGAAACACCAAGTCTTTTGATATGCCCCGATCTCCCGAATAAAAATAAAGCATACGGATATAGGATATCCATCGATGGCCACATAACATTTAAATAGAGATGTCCACGTATGTCGCAGCCGTGGACTTCCAAGGGCTTCCTAGAACCCAGCATATGCATGGATGTATTTTAAATGTACGGAGATGGTGAAGATTGTGAAAGGAACGCTGCATCTAATGCATTGGATGGGACACGAGGCAGCTTTGTGATAAAATAGCGGAAAGGAAACAAAAATAACATAGAGCAGCACGTACATCGTCCGTATTTGGAACCTATCTAACCTGTCAATGCGGTCGGTCACGGACAATGGGAGGGCATGTTTCCGTTTTTCAATCGTCCATCCGATGTGCAGATTGCCGACCTCTGAAGCAAATTCGAAGAATGGGAATCTGCGAGAAAGAATGTGATGATCCGCTTTGTGTGACATTCACATCGAGAATACTTATACGAAGGCCTGTCAAACAGATCGAGGAGGATGGAATTTTGATTTTCGATGTACCGTAGGATCCTGTAGGATTCACTTCTCTTGCGATTCTACAACTACTTGGAGTCCCCGTCCACGAGTGTGTCCTATTTCTGTAGCCTATTCCCTTGAAAAAAAAACTGATATTTTCGTTCGAATATTTTCCGCCACATTGGATGCATCCTTATTAGATCTTTCGTTGCGACGCTATGTGGTAAAAAAATATGACACAGAGTACGGCTTGTTCCCGCGGCTTTGAAATCAACTTTATTGGTTAGCGCCTAAATTTTTTTGTCTGCATCAAAGCAAGGGACGAGAGATAGCAGGAGATAGCACTAAGCATAGTCTTGAACGGAGATAGCGCTCAGTGGAATTTCCAGGTCCTAATATGGCCTTGTCCACCTATAGACATTTCTGCCAAGTTCCCAGATTGGGATTTTCGTTGTGTTTGTTGCCTTGACAGCTTTTGAAGCGCTGGAATTAGGGGGAAGTTTTGGGTGTATACTGCAATCGCTAAGGATTTAGTACATCTGTGGGTTACGGCTGGATACTACTGCAGGTTTGCATTGGATTTAGAATGCCGTGGAATTACTGACGAAAATTATTGGACGATTACGTCGTTGACGATTTATATGCTGTTTTGAATCAATGAGAACTTAGCTGCACTTCAGTTCTCACTGAGGCCTCAGCTATTGTAGTTACTTATCTTTGTTGATCTTCCTCGTCTTTTGTCCATAGAGTTGCTTCGGTAAAATTAAAGCTCTGAAGTGTTCATTTAGCGAAGCTCTAACAGTTCAATTGTCCTGCTGGCTAAAAAGGGAAGCGTGACCCTAAGTCTCACGGTCGAGGCTTTTTGTTCTGGGAGCCACATGACGGGGGTGGGATTGTCATAGGTGGGTCGAGGACAATTGGGCGTCACATATCGAGAAAGAAGACGGATGCCGTCCCCTTTACCAGCTCATATTCACATTGCCTGCAGGCAGATCGTGGGTCCCTAATCACATCAATGCCCTTTCGGATTTGGGAATAACAAAAAGGATTTCGATCATTCGATGACAAAAAAAACAACAAAAGCAGTGCAGCGAAGAACAACAACAGCAAAACTGCCGACCGCGCTGCAATCTTTCTTTGTCCCGTGTGCACTGTCACGAAACAAAAAGAAATTGGCCAGCGAAATGACAATCCATCCCAAACTGTATTCACATTCGGTGGGGATTTCCCGGTGCGCACCTCAAGAAGCTCTTTCTTTTTTGTTCTCCACTCATATGTATCTCGTCCAGCCCCTCAGATTCGATCATCGACCCTTCCCAGATCTCCCCTTTGAGTCATCCCAGATCCGTATACGCCAATTAACCGTACAGCCAATCCCTCTCCCTTAATTCACATCTCATAGGACACCTATATAATATCCCGTGTAATGGCCTTTGTTGTCTGACTCGAACATCCTTCGCCTGGACTCTCGTTCTCACCTCCGGTCCCATCCAATCTTGTCATATCCCGATCATATCTTGACTGCCATGGCCTCCTACTATTCCCAGCCCGCCGCCGCCAACTACAACACGGCACCTCTCCACCAACAACGACAACGCGGGTATCGCATCTGCGACCAATGTGGAACCGTCGAAACACCAGCTGTGAAGTTCCGACTCTGCGGTGGATGCGTACGTTTGCATTATACTTTGACTCGAACTTGCCCTTAACGATCATTGCCTATCATAGATGACCACTCAATACTGTGTATGTTCCTAGTCAACGCCGACTACAGCTCGTTTTTTGCTAACCGATTCCTTGTAGTCACAAGACTGCCAAAAGGTCCATTGGCCCTCACACAAAGTCATCTGCCAACACACTCAGACCCAAGTGAAGCAAGCACCAACTGCTTTCGCGGACGAGAATGTTGCCAAGACCCTCCGCAAATTTACTTCTGCGCACTCGGCGCTTCTTGGATGGGCTGGCTTCCAGGCTCTCCAACTCAAGCGCGTTCCCGCCAACGTCCGCCAAAACGCCCTCGTCGTCGAATTGAGCTATCACAATAAGCATTCAGAAGCACACCGCAGGTGAGCATGATCCGTCCCACATCTCCGTTTGCAAATATTCATCATGCCACGACCCTAGATTCTCTGTCGCTGCAACACATATCGTTCCGAGAACATACATCCGCGATCCTCTTGTCATCGCCGACATTCAGCGTCGCGAAGAGCGCTGCCGACAAAACGGCGGCATCGGTACACTCGTCGTCATCATCCAATGCGGCGGCACCTCTCAGGTTATGCCCGTTGAGGTTGACCCACCCGCTAAAATCGGTTGGGACTCCCGCGACGACTGGGCGCAGGTACTCTCGCATTTCGTCGAGAGCGGCCGAACCGACTTCAAACCCATCTCCACAACTCCAAGAGGGTGAGTTATTAATTCTATTGCTGATCCAAGTGATAGAATATTGACTTAGAACGCGTCCCCGTCGATCAGGGTTTACTATGGATGAACTTCTGCAAAAGCTTTCGAAGATACGGCGTCGTATCTCATCTATATCCACCCGCGGACCCTCTGCACCGCCTACTGCATCATCTCCCACCGCATCATTTGTCGACTCTTAGATGAGCCGAAGCATTGTACCACCATCCGCATCCATTCCAACCATCAGCATGTCACATACACATATCATACCCGCCGCGACGTCGATCGCCGCCGCCATCCCTCGCATTGTACTCATATACGACCCTCATACGACTTCGCTTTCGCTGGCGCACCCTACCACTTACTGCCGCGGACCTCGCGTCCATGCAAACATCCAGGGCCTCGCTCCTTTCCGGTTTCCGAATCCGCGACCCACGTCACATACCTTTTGTCCGGCTACTCGGAACCCTTGTTAAATTTGTACCATGTACATCCCGTCACGATGGTCCACCGCAACTCCATGCATCCTCATCGTTCACCTTCCTCGCATCATTTATTCGTCACGTTCTCCTCTTGCTTTCATGCTATTCGCATTTCGTTCACGTGCATCGTTACGCCCTATTATATTTGGCGAGCATTCTCTGCGCCTCCATAATCATTGCATTGTTATCATTATTCACCTTTCTTCGTTCTTCGTCATTCGCATGCATACTCCAGTCATCCTTCGCGCATATGTACCATTTACATTGTCTGTTACTATTATTGTCCACACTAGATCCAGCATCAGTGTTCGACTCCGCAATACAATGATACGACTTGATGTCAACGACTCCCACCCATTGTGCGCCCATTCCATCTGACGTTTGATGAGTCAAAACGAGGTCCTATGGGAGCGTAAGCTAAAGATAGCGGCCTTCCCAGCACACCACAAGTAAGTATATGTATGAGACCTGTGCTATTTGCGATGATGTGCGAGCGCTCTTTTTCCGAATGTCTGTCACATTCTTGCAGCCGCTGAACCCCATCCGCCATTCCTGAGCCGTGTTTCATTTCCTTTTAGGCGCTTATTTTCTCCAAGCATACTTGAAGGTTCCTGTGCGATCGGGGAGTGAAGTAAGCATCGTCACATTCCTGGTCTACATTACACACCGCATTGAGCAGGACAAAGAAACGGCCTTGAATTTTATAAGAATGAAAAATAGCGATGCAATAAATGCCCGCCCGAGCTGCATGATCCGGGTTACAATTGCGTTTAAATTGTAAGTGTTCTAGATTGACTCTAGTAAGTGCTGGACTTGGCAGCGAAATGGAACGCGAAATAATACTAATATTTATCAGAGAAGATGCCGTACACTGAAGTAGTAGGTCGTCGGAGAACAGACAATGGCGGCACAAGAGAGTGCTCATGGCATAAGGATGTAGATAATTCAATCAAGTATTTAACTGATAGGCTCGAAAGCGCCTCGCGCCCGTTGTCCGAATCAAAATGGGAGTAGATTGACTACTCGAGGCCTAACAAATTTACAAACGAGGGTCTTGCGAGATATACTGGCCTGTAAAATTACAAGACCAATACTAAGCCTGAGGGTTCCGGATAGCCCATTTTGAAAAGATAAAAGAATCTAGACCTTGCGAAACGGTATTTTCGGCTAGGCGCCGGAAGGCTGCCAGGTAAAATGTTTGTGTGCGGGCGGGAGAGCAATGGCATATCCTTTCCTAAATACAATGGGCTTCTTGGTATCCTGGGGGATCCGTATAAAATGGCTGCATAATTTCCGAGTAGCGTTGGGTATTTTGCTCTCGCTCTCGCCTTTCACCCTTTTTGATGGAAGACACGATCAAATACCCAAGTATACATATTGCAGCGAAGGAAATCGCAGAAGTAAGAGCAAGAGTAGCAATTATTCCCACTGGATGTGGGAGGGTTCATGCGCTCCAACAAGAACAAGAAAGGCACACGGAAAGTGTTGGATCCCTTTCCTACGAAGTAGTCGATGGAGCTTAAGTTTGAGCGCGATCAATAAAAGTCGACAATGTTCAGGCTTAAAAAGACCAAATACCTCGGGCTACGCCAAGTGTAATCCGCTCCAAGAGCTCCCTAAATTAATTGTGAGATCAAGTTCAAGCAAGTTTTCGATCTGTATAATACCATACAGGCCAAGCAGTGTTGCCGAACGTTGACACCGAAGAACGTCAACTTGGTACGGCTGCCAGAGCATACGCTGGCGCTGGGAGCGGTGGATGTCGAAGTCGTACTCGTACTTCCGCCGGCAGGGGTGGTTGTCGTACTAGTCGGCGTTGAAGTTGCAGCACCCGGCAAGCACTGCTAATGATAGTCTGTTGTGCACATGAGTATAGGATGAGCGGCGAGGGCCAAAGCGTCCAAGGACTATCAGACATACAAGCATCGGAATACGTGCAAACCGATCCAGTATCACAAGTTGTCGACCCTGTGTAGCCGATACCCTAGGAAAACAGGACCAATAAAACGTTATTGTAGAGTCCACTGCCCATATAAGGAGAGACACATACGCCACATTGACTACAAACAGCAATGGACGACACCGGCTTCACAGACAGCACCGCCAGAGACGAGAGCGCTAATAGATGCGCCGTGGCAGGCTTCCATTTATCCAGGCGAGCACGAACGTCTTCGAGAATAGGGGCGGCGCTGCGACCCAACGTCGTAACCGGAGCTTCGACGCTGATCGTAAATTTAGAAGAAATCCGTGCGCCTGCGCCACAAACAGCGCCGGCCGCGATGGCGGCAGACGCGCGATCAGGCAAGTCGCACTGTGCCAGTCGCAGACCCAGACCCAGAGGCCAGTTCGCCGCCCTGTCCGGGCAGCCAGAAGGCTGCCGTGTCCGCATGGCCCCGGACGCGGCGAATATACGGCGATGGTCGACCGCAGATGCGGGGTAGCGCGAACGGGGTTCCGCCAAAAAGAGCAGACGTGGCCAAGGATCACCGGCGTCGTCAACGAGGTGCCGGAGGAGACGGCGGGCGAAGCACAAGCGCCCATATAATGGGAGGTGGATGTAATGTATTCATATCGATCCCGTCCATGCGTGGTAGGTGTGGTCGAATGCGGATCACAGCTGTTTCCGAAAACCTTGTCAGTTGCGAGTTTTTTTTTTGGCTGGACTGTTCCCCGCGCCAGCTCCAACGCTGGACCCATCGGTGTCGCGATATGCAGTAGAGTCCCAACGGCTATTTCACACCAAGCACCGCCGTCGAGGAAAGCTCATGAAGACGAATGTGGAGAGGTTGAGTGGCTGAAGGCATAAGAAGAGTGGGTATGGCAGAGGAGCATGTCAAGTTGGTGGGCAATGAGAGCACCGAAGAGGACGCTGGATGCGAGGAGAGGAGCACGGAGTGTGAGTTACGCGGGATATATCTACAGCAAGGCGAGCCGAGGCTTAGGAAGTCGGTCGATGCTCGGAAGGTTGTCCACACCAAACATGACGGAAGAGATGGTGCACATTGGAAAGAGCTTGGTGGTGGTAGCACTTGTCGATAGCGCGAAATTTGCTTATATTCGGAGTCTGGCTACCTAGCCATTCCAAGCCTCTTCATGCGGGAGCTTCTGAGCCATAATGTGTGTCCCAAGTCATCCTCCGCTCGTCGTACTGTGTTATGCGTGCGTGCATACTGCAGAGCATCCTATTGTGATTCATATAAGCGTTAGAGTACGTTTTTGAGGGGAGGAAAAAAAATGGATAACTGACGAGCAGGCGAGGATGATGATTGGTTGCGCAAAATGCCGCGTTATTGACTGGCATTTTCTCTTTCCCCCCCGACACAACCCCGACATCGCCAGCTCGTATCTTGACTTCCGCGTGGACGGCCTTTCTCTCAACGCAGTCCGTTGTGAACGCCACAATCCGCTCGGCATCTCAAATCTCAGCAGGCCGCCTCTCTCCCTTCCTGGTCATGTTCCTCACTCGCCCGAGCTATACCTGGCTCGACGCCGTCCGCCACTAACCCGCCGCCGATCCAAAACCTTCCACCCCCGAGCTCACCGCGTATGATCGATTGATCATCGATCGAGTTGACTCCGCTACATGTATGATTCTTCTTCACATGTGCATCGTCCTACGCCCATTTTCTAACTCATGCGGTATGTAGGCAGGTTGCGGACGATACGCGTCCCGCACCGGTAGTCGCGCTGCCCCATTCTGACCATTGGACCGGGCAATCGTTGTTGCGGTCCGCGGCGACTGTAGCGATGAAAGATTGGGAATATGCCTCCCTCGATACTGCAGGCAAAAGTAGGAGTTGAGCTGGACTGTACGAGAATACGAAGAAATTTTAAATTATTCGCTCTCACTAGATAGCCAGCTGGCTCATCGTGCCTACTAGTATTGCATTAGCATTTTCTCTTATTCAAAGAAATACCGTTACTATCTAAACCCGAATAAAACGCACAGACAAATTATGCTTAGAATGACCACGCACCGGCCCTAGTACCAACGACAAGGAGAAATATTTTCAAGAGAGGCGATTAATGCAGAGCTAAGCAGTATTGACATACTTACTTACTTATTGACAGTCACTAGTCATCGGTCATGGCGGCAGGTGTATGTGGCACAGCGGCATAGAGAGTCAGACAAGAATCTATCGTGCAATCCGTCGGCTAAAGCAGTATCGGCAATGGAGTTGCAGATACTTCGCATGCAACACCTGTAGTCCTATAAATGCAGCGTTGAGCTCATGATTCCAGAATAAATCCTCAAGAAGATGTCTAACGTGCCTACCACCGCCAAAGCACTCCTCCTGCAGAAAAAGGAAACCACATCATTCTTCGTCGGCGATGTTCCAGTCCAAAAGCCGCAGCTAGGAGAGATCCTCATCAAGATTCACGCGACAACACTCAATCCACTGGATTGGAAGATACCCAAGTTCGGCATATTTATGGACGTATATCCCTTTGATAAATCCCCTGTCGTTCTTGGACACGACATAGCTGGGGAAGTGGTGGAGATGGGTGAAGGGGTGACGGACTTCAAGGTTGGCGATCGAGTGTATGTTCTCTGCTAAATTCGTTTGCAAAGTAAAAAAGGATTGATACTTAACATTCCTTTAGGCTTGGACAGACCCACATCGACCCTATTCGTGGAAGCTTCCAACAGTATATTATTTCACTCGCATCTACCACTGCAAAGGTACGTCAATCATGCATCTATCTATTCGATTATTTCCGATCTCATGGTTCCTTTAAGATACCGTCCAATATAACGTACGATGAAGCGGCAACCATCCCTGCAATGCTTACCGCAGGCTACGTTGGATTGTACAACCAGAACCCTTATGGACTCGGTATCGCTTCCCCGGTGACCGATCCTGAGGGCGCGCGGAAGTACACTGGGACACCTATTCTGGTTCTCGGAGGCGCAAGTTCGATAGGACAAGGAGGCATGCACTCTGATTATCGCTGCTCAAATAATGTCAGCGAGGCTAAATCATGCACGTAGTGATACAACTGGCCCGCTTATCCGGCTTCTCGCCGATCATAACCACCGCATCGCTGAAGCACACCGAGAGACTCAAATCGCTGGGTGCAACCGACGTCCTGGACAGGAACCTCGACACCGCGGCCCTCAGCGCCGAGATCAAGAAGCGCAGCAAAGGCCCGCCGCTCAAGTATATCTACGACGCGATCTCGTCGGCCGAGACCCAGCGGGCGGGCTTTGACGTCCTCGCGGACGGGGGACAGATCGCGCTCGTTAATCCGGCTCAGATCACGCCCACGGCGTTGAAGGCGGTGGTACAAGTGCAGGGCTGGCTAAGGGGCCCAGCAAATATCCCGCTGCTTGAGCCGCTGTACCATGACCACCTCTACAAGCTTTTGGAGGAAGGCGTTATCAAGGTGAGCGCAAGATATAGGTTGGCGAGGAACATGGGTTGATTGGATGTTTTTTAGCCCAACAAAGTTGAAGTGTTACGGAATGGCCTCGCAGGAATACCTGCAGGTCTCGACCGATTGGCGGCGGATCAGGTTTCTGGCCTCAAACTCGTCGCTCATCCTCAGGAAACGGCTTGAAAGAGGAGCATATAAATGGATGTATAACATTTCTTATTTTTGTAATAGTGAACAACGGTCAATATGTAGCATAAATGTAGAGCGTATGAGGTCTACAGCCGCTCGTGTTGAATCGCAGTCGGGCGTCTAATCCAATAATCAACGTTGTTCGATGACCAATACTAATTCAAAACTATGCTACGCTTGAGTTCGGGGGAGTCCATTTTGAAAAGATAAGAGAATCTCAACATTGCGGGACGTTATTTTCGGCTAGGCGCCGGAAGAATGCCAGGTAAAACGTTCGTGTGCGGGCGGGAGAGCAATGGCATATCCGTTCCTAAATAGAATTGATTTCTTGGTATTCTGGGGGAGCTGTGTGAAATGGCTGGATGACTTCCGAGTGGCGTTGGGTATTTTGCACTCGCTTTTTACCCCTTTTATTGGAGGACACGATCAAATATCCAAGTATACAAATTCCAGCGAAGGGAATCGCAGAAGTAATAGCAAGAGCAACAATTATTCCCACTGGAAGTGGCGGTGAAGATGAGGGTAATACAAGATTAGTGGAATTTGCTGCGCCCAGGAAGCTAGTAGATAACAATCAAAGTTTGCGAATGCTACATGAATATTATTCGATTCATATGATCTATTCGGTGCGTACCTTCCGCCGAGTGATTTAGTTGTATACACATTGGCATAGTCAATGGCAAGCTGGGCACCCTCTCCCCCTGCTTCGAGTTGCATTGATAGTAAGTGTGATCCAGGGCCCAGATTTGTGACAAGGAATAATATTTGCTGGGGTCTATAAAACGTTTTTTGGGCAGAGAAGGAATTGACTGTTCCATTATCGATTTGAACATTATATGCACTTGTCATATTTCGATAGGACCATACATAGCTATACCGTCGCCCTGATTTAATATACCGCACCGTCAGTGTCCAGCCCACTTGAATATTCTGGCAATGACGATGTACTCACTTGAAAGGAGATTTCCACTGCAGCACCTGCATCTTGTGTTGCGCTAAATCGTGTTCTCTCGTGAGAGTTGTAGAAGGAGTAAAGGGTGGTGTATAAACATGCCATCCGAAGCCGCCAGGAAAACTACTAGCATGGTCTGGGTTGGGTCTGGGGTATTCCAGGAAGATGCGGGGGTGTATGAAAATACTGGATGCATGCTTTGGAAAGTGTTGACAATTAACTCCTCGGTGTCGTTACCGATACTGACCCGAAGGGCAACCTGTAGTTTTGGCACAGATTACTCTGTATTTATCGCTGGGAGTCGGCTTTGACCCTACTTACATAGTCCACGTCAACAAACAAAGGATCGTGATTCGTCAAAAGCAACGAATGTGAGCCGTGCGGAAGGAAGTCTTGCTCGAATAGAGTCTGATTGAATAAAGGTGGTATTGCACTCCCATTAATAGGTTGAGACTCCACCCCGTCCAAGTTCACTGAAAACACGCCGTGATTAAATCGCTTCGCGCCCACGATGATAACGCCAGTCCCATTGAAAGTAAGAGACATAGTTGCTCCAGATGTATCCGTCTTTGTAAAGCTACTCTCTGTAAGTATATCTGGCATACATCCACTCATTAGATAATTCATATACAGATATAAAATATACATACTGGTCCGTCTGGCTGTCAGTTTCCGAAGTTCCAGGGCTCCAAGAAAAGTTTGAATATCTAAGGATTGGAGATGTGTCTTTAATGAGAAGATAAAAGGATGGCATGGTCGATCGCGTATCTGAGCGAAAGGTATGGCCTATATATATACTCAATAGCTACGTGTTATAAGGTAGTGAGTGATCTTTGATCATGGTTTCTGAAGCATATTCTCGACCGTATTCTTCGGGCTCTTTCATATTTGGGGCCGTGCAATTGAGGCTGGAATACGGATGTTTCCTTGGATTGATTTAAATTGCGTTGACAATGCATTGTGAGGGCACTCTAAAATCAAATCGCCGCAGATGATACACCGCCGTCGAATCTGCAACACCAATATTCATATTTAGTACGGAGGTCGTGAATTGATGATGGTTGATGGATAGCGACTGCGTCAATGACAATATACAAATTCAAATGTCGTAGCGTCCATATCAAAACCCATAGAATGGTCAAGTCCACAGAGTATCTAAGTCTGGGAAGCGTAATGTAGGTACTGTATCGCTGTCGGGATCCGAGTCTGCCATGGGTAAGCGGGTATAAGTAACGACGCGAGTCTGCAAAAAAGCTTCCTGAATGTCCACGGTCATCCCATCTCGCCTCAACCACCCCAAAGTGATCGTATCTTTCGGATGGCTTCGACGATCGAGACAGACTTGCACGGTCTTCAACTGCGGGAACCGAGATATGAGCACGGTCGATAAAATCCCATCGTCCGCGATACAAGTCTCCAACAAAAGACGGCGCAATGTGGGCATGACACACTGCCCTGGGCGCCTGCTGAGTTTCAGGAGACCAGACTCGCCCACGGCGTCGAATACACGAAGAGTGGTGACGTCGGCCACTATTCCAGCGGACACGAGATCAAATGTCCCGCGATTGACAGCCAGCGTTTTCAGAGCACAGCCAGAGCGGCCGACCATGTTGATGACTGAGCTCATAGGCGCCTCCGTTCCGGGACGGGTGAGCCAGTGCAGATCACGCAGCGAGGGTAAGGTGAACGCATCAAATATACATGGATATGAACCAGTGCTTTCGCATACAAACCGCTCGACTCGAGGAAGTACGATCGTCAGATTGTGTGTCTTCGCCTTCCGCATATGTCGAAGCTGAAGGACTTCCAAAGCTCCACACTGAGCAAGTCCGTCCATGATAATCTCCGACAATTCCAGATTCTGAAGCGAGATGTTCGATAATCGGTGCCACGGCGTGTCCGCAGGTATCCGAGCACAAATAGACTTGCCCCAATTGATCGTGTGGAGAACAGGAGACGCCTGCAGGACTTGAATGAACGAATGCGCCGTGGCAGGGTTCCATTTATCCAGGCGAACACGAACGTCTTCGAGAATAGGGGCGGCGCCGCGGCCCAACGTCGTGAATGGAGCTTCGATGCTGATCGTCAGCGAGATCCGCTTCCAGCGGCGCGCCTGCGCCACGAACAGCGCCGCGACGGCGGCAGACGCGGGATCAGGCAAGACGAACTGCTCCAATCGCAGATCCAGAGGACAGTTCGCCGACCTGTCCAGCCAGAAGGCCACCAGTTCCGCATGGGCCGGACGCGGCGAATATACGGCGATGGTGGCCCACAGATGCGGGGTATCGCGCACGAAGGTCCGCCAGAAAGAGCAGACGTGGCTAAGGAGCACCGGCGTGGTCGGCGAGGTGCCCGAGGAAACGGCGCTGTAAGATATCTCTTTCGAGTACCGGTCCTTCGGCGTGGTGCAGTCGCTGTGGACGACGAACGCGAATATCCTGGCCAGTATTTCGCGCGGGATGCCGTTGATCACGGGTCTTGCGGGAGGAAGCAGGTTGGCGGGCGTGTTTAACCACGCGACGACATTGGAGGTGTCGATAGGGGAGAAATGGTGTTTCCACATAAACATCCGGAAGATGGCACGTCCCTGGCCTACTGCGCGCAGCAGATATGGCTCATTTCGCTCCAAAGCGGAAACAAGAGGTTTCCAGTCTACGCGGAATATGTGTGCTTTCTTGGTGTGAATATGATTATGGCCCGTGCCACTGCGATTCGACGGGCGTCTCCGGCTCGCGTTTGGAGGCATAGATGATTACTTGAAAAGAATACAGAATGTCAGCATAGAACGCATTATAAGAATCACGACCGACCTTGCCTGGTGCGGGGACGGTGTGATACAAAGACAGGAACAATAAAGAACACACGCAGCAAGCGAAACTGGCGTTCATAAAGGATGGCCACAAGCAGTGGCACAACTCCCGGAGCACTGTGACTGGGTTGTGTAATCCCTGATAGGGACGAGGTATGTCTCGCACAACGAGGAGGGAGCATGCCAGGACGCGTATACCCACGCAGATAAGCTGATGGGCATGAGGCAGGCTAGAGTATAACCGAAACCGCGAGAGCGAACTTGAATAAAGGCGACCTACCAGAGCACTTTATCCACCCACGACGAATGGAAGTTTCTTCCTAACAATTAATCGTGGACGCAATTAGATTATGGTTCGAGAAGCAAAGCTTGTGAAGAGTGATTTTCGCGCTGGACGATCGAAATAGACCTGAAGGGCGATACCAAACAACGCCATGTGGTGGGGGGCACACCCGCACTATCCTCGCCAGCGACAGACATCGACCCGGCTACCCCATCATCCACTCGTCAGGTGCACAGGCTGCGAAAGATGTCCATGCTGCGTGCGCGTTTATTGAAAGGAGAGGACAGCGCCCAACGGGGGCCGATGGAGAGCGCGGCGGATGCTTGGTTCACCCGAACAGCATTCGCAAGACCGTCCGATACCGCTTCCGGTGTAACGGGTACATACGACATCGTACTTACGTAATGCGCGAGGCCCATATATAAGGCTCGCGCAACCACCCTCACTCTTTAGTCTTTATTCTATCACTTCGTAGAACTACCAATATATTGGTTGGCTGGTTCTATTCGAGTGACCTAAGGACTACCTACTACGGAACGGAAAGCGTTTCACTTTTTTGAACCACAGCTATATTGCTAGTTGTGAACGAAGTAACTAAAAGCACAAAAAAGAACAAAACCAGAAAATTTTCCACTCATCAGTGAGGGCTGCGAGATGTCGACAAACGACAACGTACCAAGTCCTCCGGGCTTATTCTCGAGCGCGCAATCACCGCACTTGAGCAATCAAGCCTCTGATGCACCAACTGAGCAAGGTCCTGAGACCCGAGTTGGTAGATATACAACAGGCTCGCCCACAGCGAACCAACCAGTATATGGAGCATTTACCTCCCAGGAAAGAGCGGGGGGTACTCCTCTGGAAGGCCTCCCCCGAAGGCCAGCACTTCAGTCCGAAGACTCACGGTGGACCGATCAGACCGGATCGGTCGGGGCGCCCGAACAGCCGGCAATGCGGCACGGATCACGCATGGGCGCCAATGACGCAATGCGCCGCTACGGAATGGGAGAACAAACACCCATCGCCGCATTGGATTCGGTTCTCGGACGGGAATTAATGCTCTTCTGGGAGGATTTCACTGAGAATGAAGTGCCTATCCATAGGCGCTCAGAATTAGTAGGCGAAGCGGTGACCAGTACTATACTGGCGCGGCAGGCACGGGGATTACCAATTGGTGATCCAAACAATATGGATTACTGCGTCCCAGTAATGAGACGCGTCGCGCTGGCAGTACGAATGTATTCAGAAATAACTGGAAGAAATGAGGACGGCGTAAATAGTCGCTACGTTCCGACCCCGGAATTTTATATGGATAGAATTCACGAGGGAATTAAAGCAGATACGCCTCCGGGTGAAGTTCGAGCGCCTGTTCCGCGGGCGCCTTTCAATGCAACACTTGGAATGGCTGCAAATAATAACCGACAGGACCCTTCGATTCAATACGTGGGATCGCAGGATCCGAATAAAACGACATCCGTAAATACAACGGTGTTGAGAGAATTAATGGAGGAAACTCAGAATTCTCCACTTAATAATCGTTACCGAGGCATCCCGAATGTGCGCTTCGCGCGGGACGTACCGTCGCCTGTAGTAAAACAAGAGATTACTCCTTCGCAGGAACACGGAGATGTAGCGTGGATATCAGATGCCGCGCATCAAATGATCCAACGTGGAGTGATAACGCAAGAGCAACTAATAGAGTTAGCTAGCAGGTACAGAGCACCTGGGAATTCCTCGGTGGGAATGGCCAATGATCTTCGTGATCGTGTTGTTCTTCAGCAACTCAGGGACGCAGACATTAAGCAAACTGGAATCTCTATCTATTCTGATCAGGGAATACGGTGGGAAAACAATACTGTGGTCGACATTATGCGACTAATGTACGAGCAGAATCATGCGAATACAGTTGACAAGAATAGTGGTACCGATCGCAGAACCGGTCCAGATGTCGGTGATCGACGCCGCGATCATGATCAAGAGAAGCATGATCGGGATATTAATAGGTCAGCTGGAATTAATGAGCTTCGTCGAGGCACACCGCAGCGCACTAGTGAAGAGCGAGATATAGTGGTTCGAGGAGCGAGTGTGTGGAGCAACCCGCCACCGAGCCATAGGAGGTCGTCATTGAGACCTGCTATACGGGAGGTACAGGACCGTTACCGTTATGACATGCACCAGAGATTGATAAACATAGTGCGAGACCACTGTGGGACAAAACGTATGTTTGGAAGTGATAAAGAACGGCCGAAGCCACCTGATATAAGTTCAGTCACTAAATATAAGGGTGATGAGAAAATGAAGTCCCTAGAGACTTGGGTAACCGATGTATCAATTTATTTTGCTATAGCAAACTTAAGTGGTCCTGAAAAAGACGACGCTCGGGTATATTACAGCGGAATGTTAGTGGAAGGTACTGCTCAAAGCTTCCTACGACACCATGTGTTTGGATTGAATAGGGAGAAGGTCAAGTGGACCTTCGAGGATGTCGTGACGGCATTATATGATCGATTTGTCTTGGCGTCTGTAACTCAGGATGCTCGAACATTGTTCGAGAAAGCGAGGTATCACCCGGATACTGGAATCCAGGGATTATATGACAAAATTTGCGACATCGCAGAGACGATGTTGGATCATCCTGACCGTTACACGTTGGCGGATAGGTTTATTCGCGCAATTCCTGCCAATTGGCGCAAGGAACTGTTTGTGCGAGACTTTACCCCAGAAATGAATACTATCGAGGAGTTGGTTGCTGAGGCGAAGGCGATTGAAGCGGCAGAGCGCACATCGCGCCACTACGATAGTAATGCATTGCCGGGTGTGTACACGAATCTCAGGGATTCGAGGGCATTGTATTCTGATGCGCGTCAGTCTATGGACACGGCAAAGGGTGCAACAGGTAGCCGTGAGAATCGCGGCCGTGATAGGCGCTTGGGGCGCTTCGCTAGAGGCGCTAGATACAGCGCGGATCGTCCCGCTTTGGTAAAGGATGACTCAAAGAAGGCTGACGCCGAGAAGCTGCCTGCTAAGGACAGGGGAGATACTACCAATAAACGAAGCGACATTAAGTGCTTTGGGTGTGGAAAGCCGGGGTATTATGCTCACAACTGTCCTGATAAGGATAAACACCCTAAAAATCCTGCCAGAGAATATGTGCGAGCAGCGCATACAGAACAGGACAGCGGAAGTCTTGGCGACTTGTCTGACAACAGCGCTTCAGATGATGATGTTGATCGCAGGTCGGTCAGGTCAGACGATGGTAGTGCGCAGGGCGCGCAAGGCGACGATGTCGACGATGTCCCATATGAGGACTACGGCAATGATTACTATGCACGGAACTCTGACACCGAGCAAGTGTACGCTATGCGGGTACTGGACTTCTTTAAGCTAAAGACAAGTCTGTTCATAAAAGGGACGGACATGAAATACTAGACTTCAGTAAACCTGATGTACTTGCAGATATCGGAGCAATGACGGAGTCGCCCATGCCCAAGGGTGGCGAAAATACGTTTAGGAAATTATTCCACCGTAAAGGCACTTTTAAATCGGGAAAGGTTGCAAAGGCTCGTCCTGCTATACCCCTAGAAGATAAGTTGTGTTTGATTACATACACTAAGATCGACGGACACGATGCGTGGACGCTGTGGGATGCCGGGAGTACGACTACGTCCATTACGCCGGCTTTCGCGGATGTCGCAGAAGTCTGTGCGTTCCCGCTGCTTGATCCCTTTGTGGTACAGTTGGGAACTGTGGGGAGTCGCGCCAAAATAACGCATGGTGCGGATGTCGAAGTATCCATGCCAGGATTGCAGGATAAGATATATGTGGATATCTGCAACCTTGATCGTTATGATCTGGTGATTGGTACGCCGTTTATGAGGCGCAATGGTGTCGTCCTGGACTTTGGACGTAATGTTGTACGGGTGAATGGTGTTGATATTCCGGCACTCCCTTACCCTGGTGACGTTGACCCGCGGTTACACAGGTCGCGGGCTACCGATCGCCGGGCGGATTGACTAGCTAAGCAGCAGCCTTCTGTGGAGGAGGTAGTCGATGAGGAGGACCTGCGTTTGCAGCAGGAAATTTCCTCTCGATCCCTGCCGAGTTCTGTGGATTCGGTTGTTACCCACATTAGTGCTTATGTTGAGGAGTCAGTGCCTCCTCGAAAGGGGGGGAGAGAGAGAGATACTCATAAAGCCAGTAAACCGCAGAAAAATCAGAAAAGCGTGAATATGAAAAAATGCATGGACAAGGATGTTCAGGCGAAGGTGGAATATTGCCCGAAGAGGGAATATTGCCAACCTACATCTTCAAAGGTTAAAGTAGAAGACCTTGTCACTGACGAGATAGAAAGCGAAATCTTGAGCGAGATTAATAGAGAAAAACGTAAAATACATCGGTCATTTTGGGAACGCCAGTACCGAATCCGAGGTTAGACTGGGTTTACGACCCTCGTATGCCGCGAGAAATAAATCAATTAATGTATGACATGACAGCATACAGAAGTCAAACGATAGTATCTACTAAAGATGGATATAGAGACCCATTCCCAGATGAAGTATCGGAATCAGTAAACTTTGACAAAATTTATCCAGAATCTAGAAAGATTCGAAAGGATCATTTGAATAGAAAAAATCGTCTGCATACCGAAGCGGATGATATAAATAACATAAGTAGGCTCAGAGCGCGCTTTGAGAAACCTAAGCCAAAAATAGCTCATAAGGCGCCTAGTGTAGAGATACGCGCTGCCAGGGATATTAAAGGGAAAGCTAGAGCTGTCCTAACAAAAGATGACATCCCTCAGCTGAGGGAACATTGGAGAAATGAATACGACGATATTGTAAATGGTACACCAAGTAAATTACCGCCATTCCGAGAGATAAATCATGAGATACATCTCATAGATGAAAACAGGAGGTATAACTACCATGCACCCAGATGCCCGCAATCTTTGCGAGCTGAATTTTATGAGAAACTGAATCGATATGTAACAGCCGGTTGGTGGACAGCGAATAGCGCAACACAAGCCGCACCATTGATGTGCATTCCCAAAAAAGATGGGAAGCTTAGAACTGTTGTCGATTGTCGGCAACGAAATGACAACACTATAAAAGATGTTACTCCTTTGCCCGACCAGGAAATTATCCGTGAGGATGTTGCTCGGGCAAAATATAGATCTAAATAGATCTAACTGATGCATACGAACAGGTCCGTATACGACCTGAGGACGTTCATAAGACTGCATTTAGTACAATTGCAGGAACTTATGTTAGCAATGTAATTCAAATTGGAGACTGTAACGCTCCAGCAACATTTCAACGCTTAATGACGTTTATTTTCAGGGATTGCATTGGGCGATTCTTACATGTGTACCTAGACGATATGTTCATATTCTCGGACACTATAGAAGATCATGAGAAATATCTCAAGATTATATTTGACCGGCTTCGCAAATATCAGCTGTACCTGAAGTGGGCTAAATGCGAACTGTATGCGGAAGAAATCGATTGCTTAGGCCATATGATCGATGATGAAGGTATTCATCCGGACACTGATAAACTGGACCGTATTCGCGGATGGCGAACACCACGAAATTATAATGACATCCAACGATTTGTGGGATTAGTAAATTATGTGGGTAACTTTCTACCCAATATTTCGGTGTATTCTGGGCCATTGATGGCCATGACGCAAAATGGGGCGCCCTTCCTTTGGCGCCCAATTCATCAGCGTGCTTTGATATGATTAAGCACTTGTGTAGCAAGACACCGGTTTTACAACCGGTTAAGCCGGAAGAGACTGATCCAATTTGGGTGATATGTGATGCGTCTAAGTCAGGCGTAGGGGCAATGTATGGACAGGGTCCTAGCTGGAATAATTGTCGGCCTGCCGGATTCATGTCCCCGCAAATTTACAGCGGCACAGCATAATTATGCGGTGCATGAGTTGGAAACATTGGCGATCCTAGAGGCGTTAATGAAGTGGGAAGATAAACTGGTTGGATATAAGATCCACATCATTACAGATCATAAAGCATTAGAGTTCTTCAAAACTCAAAACACCTTGAGTTACCGTCAACGGAGGTGGATGGACTACCTCTCGAGATTTGACTTTGACATTACATATGTTAAGGGGGAATTGAATAAGGTCGCTGACTGTTTGTCGCGATACTACGAAAATGACACTCCCGCGGATGTGTACAAACCATATGAATATGTAAACGCAGATGTGCGTATTGATAAAAACGGTGATGATTTACCGTTACAACGTTACAAGGAGGTGTTTGAGAACACTGACTACATAAGAATGATGAATGAACCTAATGTTCGTAGAAGTAATAGATTACGACAAATACAGGATCGTGTTGAGGCACGCGAGAAAGAAGCCGCAGAGCTGAAGGGTGCGGATGATATGGCTATATCCGTGCAGGGGCCCGTGGTGACGACGATCTCACCAGCTGGGAAAGAAGTGGACCCCACACTTGGGGATACATTGGCGGACATTGTATCCCATCCGCCGCCTACAGAGGTCAAAGATGATATTTTTCTCGAGGCCGTAAAGCAGGGATACGCTTCAGATCGATTATTTAAGTTCGTTATCGCGGATCCGGATAAATACCGTCAGTTTATACTGCGGGATGGGATTTTATATACACACAACCAAAACAATGACGAGGTGCTGTGTGTGCCTCAGGAAAATAGAGATCTTGTTATGAAGATTGTGGACCAAGCTCATATTATTGTGGGTCACTTCTCTAAGCACAAGACTGCGAGCTATGTACGGCGGTGGTACTGGTGGCCTAGAATGGGAAAAGATATTGAGGCATGGTGTACGACATGTGTCACCTGTCAAGTTACCAAGGCATCGAACCGACAGCCTGCTGGGAAGTTGCATCCACTGCCTATACCGACGAAGCCATGGGATTCGATAGGAATGGACTTTATTGGGCCATTCCCTGAGGCTAAGGGATTCAATTACCTTTGGGTAATAATATGTAGAATGACCAGCATGGTACATTTAGTGCCAGTTCACACGACAATGAAAGCGTCAGAGCTTTCATGGATTTACCGTCGCGAGATTGTACGGTTGCATGGGTTGCCAAGTACTATTGTGAGCGATCGGGATTCTAAGTTTACATCTAAGTGGTGGACTGAACTTCATAAAATCTTGGGTGCTAAGCTCTTGATGTCTACATCGTTTCACCCTCAGACGGATGGGCAGACAGAGCGTGCGAATCGGTCCATAGGACAGATATTCCGCGCTACAGTGGCTCCTGATCAGAAGAATTGGGTGGATTGCATTGATATGACGGAGTTTGCGATCAATGCGAGCGTGTCGGAAACGACGAAGTACGCCCCGTTCGAGTTGAACGGTGGCTACCTTCCATCAATGATTAAGGAGGTAAAGGGTCGCGATGTTCCGAGGGGAGTTCGTGAGTTCGCGCGTACAGCGCTTGACAATTTGGCGCGCGCGCACGATGCGATAATAGAAGCGCGAGTATTCCAGACTGCACGGGCGAACAAAAAGCGCTCCGAGGAGCCAGTTTTGAATGTTGGAAGTTTGGTATTTTTGTCGACAGAGAACTTGAATCTTCCGAAGAATAGGACGCGCAAGCTGCGGCCGAAATTTATTGGGCCATATAAAGTGTTGAAGGCTTATCCAGACACCTCCACGTATGTGGTGGACCTCCCACCGATTTTGCAGCGGCGTCGTGTTAAAAATACGTTTCACGTCTCGTTACTGAGGCCTTACCAGGCTTCGTCAGATGCGTTATTTCCTAATAGGGCAACTCCGGAGCCTTACGATTTTGGCGCTGGTGATGACCAGGAATGGTATGTGGACGAGATCGTCGGTCACCGCCGCAGCACGGCGGGGAAGCTCGAATACGAGATACGTTGGTCACTGGGAGATACTACCTGGGAACCTCACGAGGAGTGTAAGAACCTCGAGGCATTAGATCGGTATTTGGAACTTCACCGAGTGAAGTATCCGTCGCAGTTGCCAAGGGCGCCTGAGGGCGTTGCCGTGCGGGATATGGCTCATTGAGTCAGAATGAAAACAAAAATTTTTGGGGCCTTCCGCAGGGGGTCCCCACTGCCGGAATATCTGTATGGCGGATGCGTCCTATATATGGGGACGCGCTGGCGGGGGGTGGAACTCTTTGGTTTCACTTCGCCACTATCTCATCCCTATTATTGCACACTGTCTACGACGATGTATCTCAGAGGCCGCGGATATCAGGGACATTCCCGGGGTCGCGGGCGCGGAGCGCCTCAGTTTTCAGGTATGAACTTCTGCATGAGTTCATGTGGGGGGAGAATAGAGGAATAATTTTCGAATTGTGAATTTTGTAGGCATGTCTCGCCGAGACAGCGTTCACACAGTGACATCCCTCTCAGCGGGAAGTTCGCCACGTACCTACGGCGGACCATACAGTGGACCCGGTCCATACAGTGGACCACCCCAGTATCACGAAGAATGGAACTCAGGAGGGCATCAGCAGTGGCAGCATCAAGGCCCACCGCGTCCGCCGCCGAGGCCATATGACCTAATGACGGTTTCTAACCGCCTGTATGGTCCTCTACCTTCGGTGGAGCCTTACCGTGAGGCTTTGGCCTCTCAGCGGAGCAGCTATGCGGCCGCAGTTTCGAGCGCGCGCCCAGCTAAAAGAATGCGCGCTGAAACCAGAATCGCGCCTGTCGTGATCCAGTTTCCGGAACCACTTCCTGCAGTCGAACGGGGAGTTGCAGAGAGAGAGTATGTGGATGGTCAACGAGCGGAGCTCTTGACCGAGGCTTTACAAGGTGTGAAGCGACGCCTGGCGGGAGGCCTTCCAGAGAACGATCCTCCCAATGTAATTAAACCGTCTGCAAAGACTACGGACGTTGAATTGCAAACATATCTTGATTACGATCGAGACATCATTCCAGCGCCGTCGCAAGGCGAGGACACAGCCCAGAAGCAGCATCGGGAGGCGTTGAACAATCATATATGGCGCAGAATGGCCGCCAGGTATGAGACCGACATAGAAATTGCTAAGAAGCGATACGCATTGGCAAGGGGGTTGATCGTAGTCGACCGCGATATCGAACGTCCCAACAATCTGTTCAACGTGGGTTATATATGGAGCCCAGTATTCTATTACAGGGCATCGAACACTGTACTCTACGGTGATTACGCGAACCGTGCAATCGAACATCTTCAATCCAAAGCCGACACGAAGTTCGAAATTACCGAACGTGATGTGGTTTATCGAATGGCCCCGCGAGGATATCCCCACAGGCCCTCAGAGATCGAGCGCTTGTTAGCCTTGGAGAACAATCCAGCGTCGGATCCAGCGGACCGTATAGGCGCTCACATCTTGCTGAGGTCGTTTTATATTGCGGTCAGCCGCATCGATCCTTCTTTGTATGACAGTTCCATGAGACGTATCATGGACCCCAAGGCCTATAACCCTGAGGCCTACCCGACATGTATGCGGAGTACAGACGAAATCCTCGAGTTCTGGACGATGCCGCCGAAGCAGGTTAGCCGAGACACCAATCGTAACGGCGGGTTTGGACTCAGCACACCCAGCGACCCATTCGATATCATAGAGTGGTGTCGATACTACTTGATCCACCACACAGTGGGCACCGTGAACGCCGTGAACGGAGTTACCATGGACTACGGAGGCCGAGTTCGTATAGAGACTGTCTTCGGAGCTCGACTCGCTCGAATTCTCGGCCCAAAGGATGCGGGCGCGCGTGCGGCCTTCACATCTGAGTTTGCGTATCTGGCAGCGCGTCCAAATTTGTACGCCGAACGTCTCGATGCGTACAACGCAGCCAATCCTGGAGCACCCTACCATCCGGCGGTTGGACCCCCATACGAGTTCATGCCGTCTGAATTGGGCACATCTGAGTCCAAGAACTTCACGCTCGATGACTTATGCGAGTTCTTAATTAAAAATGGCGTTCCTGTAGCGCTAATTGATCACTGCTATGCATACGGCAGACAGTATCTGGACAATGTGTTCTTCAATTTCGGACGCAAGGATGAAGTCACCGCCATTGATGACGAACGCATGGAGAGACTCAGGCAATACGGGGTACCTCCAACCATACCGGATTGGACGGGTTGGTTCAAGCCGTCGCTTGACGATGTTCGACGCCTCAAGTACTTCTATCACATGAACCCTCAGGCGTACGATCTTAAAGATCCTTACTGGCTGCGCTACGGATCCGACCACCTCCCTGTGATATTACGATCTCGCCCGGGGATACCAACGTTCACTCCTCATACGTGGGGCAGCCGCACGCTACAATCATTGGGCCTCAGCACGGTCATGATGCGGACGATGATATGGACGCAGAAGGAGAACCAGAGCAGCCGAGCGACACTCCAGAGCAGCCACACGAGCCATTAGCAGCTCCTTAGAATTCTTTCTTTTTTCTTCGCTCTCCATTTTTCTGTTTCACTCAGCTGTTATTATGTCCACGGCGCTTATGCTAACGCGTAGGCAGTGGGGATTTATTTACTTCACTCCTTCATTTTATTTCAAATACTTTTCGGCGCCTATGCTAACGCGTATGCACCAAGTTTGCACTATTGTTATTAAACCTTATTTACCAAACTGGACTGTGGATGCTAACGCGTCACCGATAGTCGTTCTTTCATTATTGAATTTACATAACTAGTTTTTAACTTTTGTTCTTTTTCTTTCTTCTTTGGTTTTCAGATTGCGAACGCAATCTCAAAGGGGGGTGTGTAACGGGTACATACGACATCGTACTTACGTAATGCGCGAGGCCCATATATAAGGCTCGCGCAACCACCCTCACTCTTTAGTCTTTATTCTATCACTTCGTAGAACTACCAATATATTGGTTGGCTGGTTCTATTCGAGTGACCTAAGGACTACCTACTACGGAACGGAAAGCGTTTCATCCGGCCCACCAAGCTGCGCTGCTTCTGGTCCGCGATCCTCCTTCTCGTCGTTTTCCAAGCATATATGCGCAGCGGGCGGCGCCCGAGCGCGCTGGGCAGCCGGCGAGACGGAATTTCTAGCACCACCCCGCACGGCACGAACCACACCCGCGGCGGGCAGAAGGGGCAGAACGCCACGCACGACGGGGGCGGCGCCAAACCGCCGCGCGCGAGCGGGAAATGGAACTACCCGCTCGTCGACCGCACGGTGCTCGCCAAGCTCGACCGGATGCAGCAGTTCTACGCCCCGGAGTACTACCGCCTCCCCGCCGCACCCCCGCCGCCCACCCCGGCCGACCACGCGAGCTGGCCGCCGAAAGTGACCCGCATCCCGGAGCGCCCCGCCCGGCCGCCGCCCGGGAGTGCGAGCACACCCGACGCCGGAGCCTCCGCGCTCTGCGCCTCCGCGGCGCACCCGCGGCCGTGCCGCTTCCTCCTCCCGCTGCGCATCGCGGAGCAGGAGTCGAAGGCGCGCATCCACCTCGCGCAGCTCGCGCTTCTCGCGCGCGCGCTGAACCGCACGCTCGTGCTCCCGAACGTCGGCCGGAGCAAGGTCGGCGCGTGCTTCCGGTGGGACTTGGGGGCGTACTACGACGTCGCGTCGCTCGCGGCCGACGGGGCGAGCGGGGACGCGGCGCCTGGGGATGGGTTCGTCGCGCAGGAGAGCTTCCGGGCGTGGCTGGACGGGGCGCGCGCGGTGCGCTCGCAGATGATCTCCATCGGCGCGTCGCTGCCCGCGCACACGCGGTTCCGCGAGGACGCCGTGTACTCCAACGCGGACGTGTCGGTGCTGGCGTACCACGCGTTCGGGGCCTGGGAGCGCGATCTCCCGGGGTGCTTCGCGAGCAAGCTGGACAAGCTCGCGCTGGAGACGATGCCGGTGTTCATGGCCACCACGAACGCGATCAACAAAGACGGCAGCGTCAGGCTCATCGGCGACGCCGTCGTCGAGGCGTTCTCGTCCATTTCTTCACGGGCGGCGCAGCAGGATATGGTCGAGATACCGCTCGCATTCGACGCCTTGACTAGCGGCCCCGCGACGCCGCCAGATCCCGACGTCCTCGTCGTCAACTGGGATCTGCGCCATCCAATATTCCCAGCCTCCGCGACGCCCCTGCGATACTCCCAACGCATGCACGACCTCGCCGCGCGGCACGCGCCAAAAGCCCCGTACCTCGCCGTCCAGTGGCGCATGGAGACCGTCAGCCCCGAGCTGCTCGAAGACTGCGCGCACGCGCTCGTCGACGTCCTGTCCCGGCTCCTCCGCGATTTTGCCCTGGCAGAAAATATCACGACCGTCTGGTTCGCGAGCGACTACCCGTATCCCGTCGTCCAACACAGTTCGTCGCAGAGGCGGCCAGCGGTTATTGCGAAATCAGGCACCTTTCGGGATTTTGGGGTGCGGCATGAAGAGGCCATCGATATTCTGCGAAAGGCATTTGTTAAAGAGGGAGAATTGAGCCACTGGGTACTGACTGACTTTGCGGAGGCAATAGAAACCAACAAAGGCATGGAGAAAGGCGTGGAGTCGGAGCTATTGCAAGATTCTGGTACGCTGGGCATCCTGGACAAGCTCGTCAGTATCAATGCAAATTTGTTCGTCAGTGGCGCAAGCAGGTGTAGTCGTAGAAGGTAAGGTGCATTTGGGATTCAAAACAAACAGAGGTGCTTATCAAAACAGTTCGTTCACAAAACAGGTGGTTGAAGCAAGGAATGACGAATGGAGTCGAAGTCGCGAATCGCATTTGAGGAACGTTGTAGAGATTTTCGGTTGACCGAGATGGAATTTGGTCAGGTATATTGCAAAAGCCAGCGAGTTAAAAGAAAGAAAAGGGAGATCCTGCATAGCGAAAGATAGCATAGCATGGGGTACATATGACATGCTCATACCACAGATTCTGATCGTCGTAATGGATAATGTAATAGACTCGCACCCAAAATCTACTCCCGAGGAGCACCCCGTCCAACACCAGCAAATTGCGGCCTGAACTCGCCAGGAGCACCATCCTCCTTCTTGCTGCGGTATCCTTCGCGGTCGCCGCGGGGGCGCGGTAGGCACCGCCCTCGCCACCAGCTCCGGGGCGGACGGTAGCAGGGCGGGGGGACGCACGGCCTTCTTGTAGGTGGCAGGGACGATCTCGGCGGGGAGGTGAAGCCTAGGAAAGATCAGGCGAGAAAAGAGGCAAGACAAGGAGAGATACGCACCATTCACGGAGGTACTCGACACCCTCGGGGGTCAAGACGTAGTAGTACCATTGCCAAGAGAACTGGGTCTTGACGAGGCCCCTGGAAGTCAGGCTTTGGAGAGCCTTGATGACCTGCAGGTTGGGGACGTCGAGCTCCTCGTGCTTGGGCGCGTTGAAGTCTTTTTTGGCGACGAGAACACCCTCTGCAGAAAGATCTGTTGGCCAAACTCCCATCAACGCCAGATTACTGCGACGCACCCTTGAAGAGGTTCTCGTAGATGATGCGCCTGTTCTGCTTAGGGATAATCATGCTGGGCCTGCGGGTTTATTTGCGGAAGCTGAAAATGCGACAAAACGACGGGTTTAGGGACAGATCGTGGGGCAAGAGGCGGCACATACTGCGACGGTGATTCGCACTGGGTTCCGGCTGCAGAGAAAAAAACAGCGTCAGTCGTCATCCGGAAGGCGAGAGGCCATCCATCCAGTTCCACCCCTCCAAACGGCTCGAAACGAGTCTCTTTGTGCTCTGGCGGATCTGGGGATGCGGATGGACAGACTTACAGCACGGATTTTGGGGACGGTCTTGCGGGGAGTCTTGACGTTGACGAGCGAGTCGGCGACCACACACCACACATCGCCCGGATGGAAGTGTGGTCGTGTTTGGCTGCACCCTCCCATCAATTCTCCAACATATAATAATATTATTTAATATATGTGGTCCAGGATCCAGGCGGAATTCAAATCGACAAGGCCTGTCGAGCTGATTATCTCGGTATGAAGCTCTCCTTGACGCTCCTTCATACACTGATCACTTCTTAGATCTTCGAATCTCTCTGTGCTTATCATCCAATTCGCGCGGATGTCTCCGCGCAACCGCCGCTCCATACTCAACGACAACCGCACGCGGGGCGACAAGGGATCGAGGACCATGACCAGCTCGGCAGGCGTTCATAAAAGCTCAGCGCTCAGGTCGCGTAGGTATGCTGCCGTCGGCGTGTTCTGCATGGTCTGCACGACTTCCTTGACATGAGGCTCTTTCACTGTGAATCTCGTAATCTTCACCAGCTCCACTGCCCGTTTGAATGGCATATCGATACGTAGATTGAATTTCTGGATACAAACGCGCTCGCCGGCAAACTCCTCACATCGCCCGTAATTTGACTAGCAGTCATCGCAGCAAGCTTATTTGCATCAGACTCCTCTCTTGCGCTCTGCAGCCTCGTCCCGACGGTCTGCTCCAGCTGCTGGCGCGTATACGGCTGAGAGTTAATATACAGTGAATACAAATATCCGGTTGCTTTGAGAAGATGTATTTTTTAATTACTATTTATCATTTTTCATTGATTTTTGAGCTCATCGCCATCGCGAGTTACGCAACCATAAATTATAAGAGGTCGTTAAGAGAAATGATCAAAAATTAAACCGCACAATTTGAGCGCGCTGGATTGCACGATGACATTTAATAATTCGTTCTCTGTTCTGTTTACTATCTAAAGAGTTGGATTGAGTTGGAAGAAGAAAGTCGGTGTGACTTGATAGCACGAGAAACACGCGATTGTCACGTCCCGTGGTTTATATTCATAACCGCAGTAACGTCACATTAGATTTGGCCTCTTCGTCGTTGTTGTTGACAACAACGAGCTCGACATGGCTCGCGAATCCGCTCCACAAACCCCTTACGCGTCGTTCTCGGCGTAATCAACCCACAGCAACCCCTTCCACAAGCTGACCACAAGAACATCTCGAATGTGCGTGGACAGGCGAACCCATCTACGTGCGCAAGACGACACCGAGCTCGACTCACTTCCCGACGAACTCGGCGAGCTCCCAGACTCAAAAACCGACGACGACGACGACGCAGAAGAGACCGAAACCGTGTTCTACGAAGCGTTCAGATGAAGCGCACCGCGACGAGCTACCGCGGCGTGAAGGGCATCCGCATGGGCAGGCCGGATACAGGTGTACCGCGTCGGCACGCCAGTGATGGTCGAGACCGATGCGCTGTCTCCTGTCAAGCGCCCGCCGAGCATCGGGATTATCGTGGCCATGTGGCAGACGCGGGCGAAGGGCGGGGCGGTGGCGGAGGACCCGAGCAAGATGTGCATCCGCATCCACTGGTTCGTTAGACTTAGTGAGATGGCGAACCACCGTGCTGAGCGCGAACACGAAGAGGTCAGTGTAATCAGATATTTATATTCTCATTTTTGATACTGACATGATGAATAGAACGAGATATACTATACACTTGCCGCAAAGGACGTCATCACCCCGGCGCCATCCTCTCGCGCTGCGCGTCTCAGGCATACGCACTCGAGCACCCAAAGAGGACAGCAGAGCAAGAAGCCCAGCTACATTTACGTCCCAATCCAGCTCCAAACCCCCAACGACGCCCTCAAAGAGCGGCGGGGCGGCCCAAGCTCGCCTCTTAAGCAAGCATTGCGCTTCTTCCCCACAGCGACGGACGACGACGGACGAGGCAGAGCCCACGGAACTAGACCAGATCCAGACAAGAACTTCTACTGCCGCTATTGCGGTCGACTCGCGCCGTGGTTATATTCTACGACCTCAGCTGGGAGCGGCATCGCACAGACTGCTTGATACAGTCGAAGCCTCCGCAAACGCGTCGGGATCGAGCTCGAAAGGGGCTGACCCGTCAACGTGGGGCGCAGGTCTTCTCTGGGATGTCATTCCGAAGCCAAACCGGGAGGCGAAAGGGAAAGGAAGAAGAAACAGGATCCCCTAGAGGAAATCTCCGAATCCAAGGTCGATGACTCTGACGAGTACGAAGGCGATGAAACAGATGAGACGACGAAGACGGCGTGGACCCCGATGAACAGAGTGCGTCAGACGGCGACGGCGACCAGGATGAACCTGATGACGACGACGACGACGACCCAGGCAACCCGCACACCCGCGCAAACGCAAACGCGCGCAGCAAAAAACACCCCGCAAGCGCAGTAAAACCACCTTCGTGCAGCCCACGCCGCACTCCAAAGCCGTGCTAGCGAAGCGCCGAAAACGCAGCGCCGCCAACCCCGACACCCGACCGCGTCGCCGCGCAAACGCAAATCGACGACCTTCGCCGTCCGGAATCCAGAGCAGTCGCTCACGTTCCAGGCGAGCATGGCGCATCTACCGAAGGACCTGTGGCTCCGGTCGATGCACGCGCTGCATGTGGGCAGCAGGCCGGATGTGCTGCCGTGTCGCGAGAAGAGTATGCGCGGGTGTTGAGGTGTGTGGGCGAGCTTCTAGAGGAAGGGAGTGGCGGATGTGTTTGTGAGTTTGAGTCGAGTTTTATTTCTGGCTCCTAGTGTTGATACGTTTCGGTAGATATTTCAGGTGTACCTGGGACTGGGAAGACAGCGACCGTACATTCGGTGGTGAAGGAGTTGAAGCGCATGGCGCAAAATAGTGCATGTCGTCTATGGCCTTTCTCTTTTTCTTCTACTGATCAGTGAATTTATAACAGGAAACCAATCCATTTACTTATGTCGAGATTAACGGTCTGAAAATCCCAGAACCATCAGCGGCGTATAGTCTCCTCTGGGAAGGAATTTCGGGACACGACGTCGCCAAAGAAGGCCATCTCCGCCTCAGCGCGAAGGAGAGCCTCAAATCACTTACGCGACATTTCACAACGGGAAACCGTGGCCCAGGAGGACACGCATGGTACAGACCCTCTATCTTCCTGATCCTCTATCTATTACTAACCTATATCTTAAATACAGCGTAGTCCTCATGGACGAGCTCGACCAACTAGTAACCTCGAAGCAAGACGTCTACAACTTCTTTAACTGGCCCACACTCGTCAACTCACGCCTCGTCGTCATCGCTGTCGCCAACACCATGGACCTGCCCGAGCGCGTCATGACCGGGCGCGTGCGCAGTCGGCTAGGGATGATCCGTATTAATTTCCAGCCGTATACGCGTGAGCAGTTGGAGAAGATCGTCGAGGCGAGGCTGCAGAGCGCAAGAGAGAGCCTGGACGGGGACGAGGAGGCGAATGAGAAGGCGGTGATTGCGCCTGATGCGATTAAGCTTGCGGCGATGACTGTTAGTCGGATTACGGGCGATGCAAGGAGGGTGTTGGATATTTGCCGGTGAGCGCTTGCGTATCCTGAAATTTAATCCATGTATTGAGATGCCATTCAGACGCGCAGTGGAGCTCGTAAAACTACCAAGGCCACAGTGAAAGCCCCTCATGTTAAGGAAGTCGTGCAGACCATGCAGAACACGCCGACGGCAGCGTACCTACGCGACCTGAGCTTCCACGAGCGGCTGATGCTCGCTTCCCTCGTCAAGTGCGTCAAGCGCGAGGGCGTGGAGGAGATTAAATGGGGCGACGTCCAGCACCAGCACCTCATATACATGGACACACTACCTGGAGAAGACGACCCGCCGGAAACCCACGCCTGCCGAGCTGGTCATGGTCCTCGACTCCCTTGTCGCCTCACGTGCGTCATCGTTGAGTACGGAGCGGCTGTTGCGCGGAAACATCCAGATGAGAGGAGACTACTTTTGAATATTGAGCAGGGCGAGGTGGAGAAGGTGTTGGGGGATGTGGGTGGGGTGAAGTGGAAGAATGTGCTTGGGAATTGATTTTAGGATGGTTGCTTTGTTTGATTTCTTATTTGGGCATTTTTTTTTTTTTTTGGAGATTTTTGTAGACGGGATACTACCCTCGATGTGTAATAAATTAATAAACGCCATCCTCGAAGGCATCACAAAACTTTGGGTGTGTAAAAATAAAAAGGCT